>KV417553.1:226266-289511 GCA_001630335.1 Athelia psychrophila | reverse complement strand
CCTTTTTGCAGTCGTTTAGCGGTCGTCGCCCCCACGCTTGCGCCGAGCTTCTCATGCCCGCGCCATAGCCCTATGTAAAAACCCTGGCTCCACGTACATCGGCAGCCCTTCCCCCACGCGCACTTCCAGCTCCTACGTCTTCCGACCTCTATGTGTTCCCCCATACGCGGTCCCACCCCATACGCCATCCCAGCCTGTACGCGCGCTCGGCAGCCCGTACCGGGACCTACCTGCACTCGCCAGCCAGCCCTCATGCGGGCAGCCCATCCTTATGTGAGCCGCGGCAGGTCCTATGTGCGCACACCATCAAGCACCCGGGCGAGCCCGCCAGCTGTCCACACGCTCCCTAGTCGAGCCGGCGCTCATCCAGACCCACCCACACGCCTGAGTAGTGCCTACGCGGACATTTGTGTACGCGCGGCTTGAGCGGGCACGACCCCACGCAAGACCTACGCGCCCATGCTTCACCCACGCCCGCACACGTACATCGGGTAAGACCTATTCCGCGCACGCTCGCGCTGACCCCTTATCAGGCTCTCTCTGACATCCACTCTACACGGCCATACAGCGCGCTACGCCGCCTCCCACTTCATCTACTCCTGCTCACAGCCCGCCCCAGGCCCGCTTCTTTCATTCCCCACAAGCTTCTTTACTTATCATCGAATGTATATACATATTTATGTGAATATAATATCTGCGCTCTAGCTCGCATATTTATATACAACGGAAGCCATTTTTGATGATCTCAAGATGTATCTGGGATGTACATACGGGATATGTATTTTAATAGTGTAGATACATCCTAAATACATCGGGAGACTACCCCATCCTTTTCTGGGAGGTATCTAGGGATGTCTCACGGAGAAGCAATTATGAGGGCTGACCTATTTAGGATTTGGCGGTAGGATACATCTGGATAATCAGCCTTCAAGGGTCGTTGCTGGTAACATAACAACCCCCCTTCAAAGGCCGTGGGAACAGATAAAAGTGCTGCCAATGGTGACGAACGGTACCTGGTTAAGGAACCGCGGTTTACAAAACCGTTATACCCGTGACACGTCACTAGAACTCACTGCTGGATGTGCTCATCGAAATTGGATTGCCCCACATAACGCTCCGGTGTAAGGAAATGTAATTAATCGTGAGATGGGTTGGCGTATGGGGGACTAGGTATCCATGGGTTTCGTAATGAAGCGGGGAACCATTGGTCGTCTACATGAATTAAGGACCAAGCGAACCAACAGAACACAAGTGATACCATAAGTGAAGGGCGATAAATAGAGTGAAGATGTCTCGAGGCTGGAGACCGTCTACTTGGTCTAGAGAGGAAGCGCGACGTTAGTCATGCGGGTATGTGGATAATGGAAAATGAAGAGACGTACCTCCTCCTTGAGCCAGGTGATGAGGTCGTTACGGTCCTTCTCCTTCTTCAAGCCAGCAAAGGCCATTTTGGTACCAGGGATGTACTGAGACGCGTCATGGAAGGTCAGCGCGCCGCCCATTACTGGTCATGAATATGACGTACCTTCTTGGGGTTCTCGAGGTACTCGAAAAGGGTGTCCTCGCTCCATGTAACGCCCTTGTTGACGTTGGCGGCGGTGTAGGAGTAGCCCTCGACCTGGCCAGTCTTACGGCCGAAGAGACTAGGGGAAAGGAAGGAAGGATGTTAGCAAGCTGGGACGGACGCGACGGTGAACAGAGTACTCACCCGTTGAGGTTGGGTCCGACCTTGTTGGGCTCGCCAGCACCAACGGTGTGGCATTGCGCGCAACGGGTCTTGAAGAGACCGGCTCCCTTTCCAAGGTCACCTGAGATTCACATATACATGTCAGTCGCCGCCGTGAATCACGTCCTCTTCGCGCTTGCGCGCGTCGAGGAAGACCAGAGGGAGGAACGCACCTGCAGCGTAAGGCATGTCTAAAGTCTAAAGTGGAGGAGGAGGAGGAGGTACAGAGGTGGTTGACGTGAAAGGTCGATGAGGAAAGGATGAGCGCACGAAATTTTGCTCAAAAAGGATTCGCGGCTCCGGTTCTTCCGGTTCTGCCGGTGACATGTGCCGGTTCTTTCCTGGCCAATGGGAAAATGCGGATTTCCGCGCCAATTTCAGGGGCCAAAGCTATTTCTCCTGCCGATCGATGCGCATCGACGAACTGACATCATATGCATTTACATGTACAATGGAGTGTAAAGTAAGTCTCAGCAGCTGAAATTTTGAAAGGATTTCATTTTGTTTGTGGCCGAAAAGCTAATGAATGCGCCATCACCGATGCGGCATCCAACGAAGCTTAAGGCACCTCGTGACTCGTTGGCACCTCGAAGCACGACCACAAGTGACAACTGGCAAAGTCTTCACTCATCTTTATTGCATTTCCGCGAGACAGTCATGCCGCTTGAGCTAAATGGATTCAAGGCCTGGATTGAATGCGATGGCAAAGAGTTAGAGGCGTACGCAGTGGAGACAGGTGTCAATGGGAAAATGATCTCTGGCTGGATTGCTTCAGAAACAGGAAAGGTGAATGGGCTGTTGGGGTTCATTTATATGCGAGATTCCCTTTGGGCTTACCGTTTGCCCCGCGTTTTCTTCTTGAAACAGCGGTTTGCCTTTAAATTCAGGAGAGCCACAGGGAAATCTGAACCGCTCACAGCCTGCAAAGCGTCCATATACGCTGATGGCTTCAGCTGTGGCGCCACAATGTTGAAACCATTAGATGAAGTCAATCGTGTATACAGGAGAGATAGTCTTCGCGTATCCGAGGCTGCTGTTCTTCCTTTAATTTTTGCTGCACTAGAGTCAACCGGTGAGCTACTCGTTGGTCATATACTCATGCAGCAACTGATCTTGCGCAGAGAGTCACCCGGTTCGGGTTGAAAGTCAATTGGGCGAACTTGCAGTTTCGATATGGCGAGCCGAAGTGGTGGCTGCCGAGAGCGATCGATCCTGGCACAAAACACCCGTGTTCGAGCCTGTCAACGAGACAAAAGGCACTATCACGCACAGAGTAGGGTAAGATCACGCAGCTTCGATTTCCAAGCAGGAGGCTGAGGTCCACACTTGCTGCAAAAAGCTTTGCAGCCGCTGTCCACAGCACAGCAACGGTTAAGCCGGGCTTTCGCTATAAGACCGTGGACAAAGCACCAATGGCGAAATTCGTCTTCAAATACAGATCCAAAGGTACCCTTCGCCTCTCGTCTAAATGATGGCTGCTGGATTTCAAATATACAGAGGTCCTTAGAGCGAAAGGCATGATATTAACACCCATCGCTGATGGTCAAACTCAGTCTAAAGGCTCAGTGGACGCGGCGGTCGAGAATAAGGGAAGCTCTGATTCATCTTCGCTCCCAGAGGAGGGTTCCAGTGATGACGAGAACATCGTCGACAAGGGACCGGCTCATGCGACTGCACCCTCTCGAGTTCGACAGAATCGCCGTGCCGTTGTGGACTCGGAGTCCGAAGACGAGGAGAGCAGTGACGATGAAGATGCTGCGACAATTGCAGAGCTGAAAGTATGTATCGTCTCTGGGATATAAGCATAAGCCCAGACTCACGGGAACACCGTTTACAGCGCGAGGCGGAAGCTCTGCGGGCAGAAATCAAAACTGAAGAAAGGAAGAAGCGCAAGGCGGAAATTGTGGAACGCAAGGTGATTATACGTGCCCAGTATCCTCGTAATTTCAACTGAGCTCATCATGCAAATTAAAGGCGGAGAATGAAGATTTACGAGTAAGCTTTCTTGTGTGTTCATTCCGCAAGCTTTGTCTGATGAACTTATATCAGACGCAATTGGCGACCCTGCGTGGTGAACCGGCTCCTGCGACTGCACCCTCTCCAGTGCGGCAGAGGCGGTCTAGTTTTGACGACGAGGAGAGCAGCGGCAGTGAAGATGCCGTGAGAATTGCAGAGCTGAAAGTGTGTACCGCCTCTGTGATATAAGCATAAGCTCAAGCTCACAAGAATACCTTTGGCAGGGCGAGGCGGAAGCTCTGCGGGCAGCAATCAAAGCCGAAGGAAAGAAGAAGCGCAAGGCGGAAATTGTGAAGCGCAAGGTAATTATTCCTGCCAAGTATCCTCTTAACTTCAACTCGAGCTCATTATGCAAATTATAGGCGGAGAATGAGGATTTACGGGTAAGCTCTCTTGTGTATTCATCCCGCAAGCTTTGTCTCATGGACTTATATTAGACGCAATTGGCGGCCCTGCGTGGTGAACCGGGCACATCGGCTGGTCCGTCTTTAAAGAAGGCTAAGAGATAAATTGCACATGTAGAACCGGCGCGTGGTCAGTGAAGGGTATTCGAGCCGTCTTCAGTTGTTCTTCACTCTTTTCACTGTTTTCCCCCGGTGATTATCGTTCTAAAGATATGGAATATATGCGTGTCTGCTCGCAACATCTAGTGTGCCCGAATCAACGTTCTTACGCCTTGCTTGCGGTTGACATGTCGCGGGACAGTACTCCAAAGTGCCTTCTGATCTCATGCTCAGCGTATAAGCTATGAAGTTGGGGAAATACCAAACAGAAGCTTATTCGTAATTCAGCGGTGCGGCATTGACGAGGTCAGCCCTCATGCCCTCATGTCTCCAAGTACGTACCTCTAGAACAAAATCTTACACCGAGACTCAGACGGATGTTAATCACAGAGGGCTCGAGAATTTGCAAGCTCGCCCCACCTGGGTTTGCTATTAAAGGTGATTTTAAATAATGTAATAGTAGCAGAAGGTCGAGAGCACCGAGTCACGACTGATGTACATTAGTCTATCATGGCTTACCTCCCAATGAATCTTGAAGTCATATTGGTGCCACTGTCGACAGGATGAGAAGATTCGGATACTGTGCATAAATTCTGCCAGCACAGCTCTTGTGAGGCTTGAGATTTCCCTACCAAGTTTGTACAAGGACGAGGATCAAATATCTGGCCCTCATGATCAGACAGGCATGATCATTGCATGGTTGATGTGGCCGATTAGTTGTATGAACGCAGCTGTTCGCACGGCTTAAATATCCCATGAAAGATGCCGTTGTAACTGTGCAGGTATGGGAGAAACGTAGAAATCGAGGTGACTTCGTAAGACTAGATGGCGCGGGAAAGCTGTTACGGGGTGAAGGAATCTGGGCGGTACTTGTATCCAGGACAATCAACTGCAAAGGCTATTGGGTCTGTGAATGCGCCCATGCATAGCAGTAAATTGGCGGCTGAAGCGAGTTGGAAGAAAGGCTATAGCTAAAGGGAGGCTTCAACGACGTAATAGCCTTACAGTGTCACTGTCGTTATATAAAACGATTTGATCTGTTGCTTGATGGCGCGTGCACGATGTGTCTGAGGAGCACACTGGGAGCCAGGCGAGTAGTTTTTGCTGGATACGGCTTGAGGGAACTGTGAAATCAATGAAATGGTGAGAGAAATGCAAGTGCAGGGTCTGACAAGGGTCTGAGTTTCCGAGTCAAGAAAGGCGCCAATTTCCGGAGCTTGCCTCGTGATTTTGGTTACGTGACACAGCCCCCGTTCCGCTTCCTCCGCAAGGTTGCACCGTTTTTAGTCACCCACAGGAACTGCAACCCAGGGTCATGGACAATGGTCAGTTCTTGCTTATAACAAGCTGCTGCCCGTCCCTTATCGATATCTTCCTTGTAAGTATCCCGCGCATCGACAGAGTCTCGGATCGAAATGGCAGCGCAGATGAACAATCAACGAGCATTTCCGTCCTTCGCTAGGAAGCTCAAGTCAAACGATTTCGAAACATTTAGAGATTACTCGGAAAAGTTAGGTAGATGGATAGGCTCAGAAAAGGCATACTACCAGGAAGCGAGGCCAGAGGTGCGTCCCTGTGCTTTGTGTTGTCAACGTGTACTGACTTCGCAGCTTGGCTTCAGATTATCACACTGCTTGAAGTCCGTTGATACGCGTCTAATATTCTGCTGAGCGTGTATTGACGGTGTGTAGATTGCGCAGGCGACAGTCCGGCGCCAGGTTCAAAACGCAGGCGGGGATCCAGACGCGCCCATTAGTATGGCCACCGTACTACCACATCTTGCGCCATGGGTTGAGGTATACTCGTCGATCGTGAAAGTAATTGTGCGCTTCACTGGACGCTTTCCCGAGCCAGAACTCCTTGGCAAGTGTTGGGTGATCTGATCTGCGGCGCCGGGTTCTAACACAGGTTGTGAGCAGACCGTCTTCGGGTGATTACAGCTATGGGAAACGTATCTAGTGTCAACGTTGGACTGAGCAGTAGTAGCCGAGCTCCCGGCTCAACGACACAACAGTCAAAACAGAAGCCTAATCCAACTATCAGCTCCACACCGCCGGCAGAAATTGTTCAAACTGCATTTGCAAGTACCGCGTCATCTTCCACGACTGCTCCTTCTGCACCATCTGCCCCTTCTTCAAGACTAACGCAAATAGCCACGTCTCTTCCAAAGCCCACGATTGTGAGCGGACACATTCAAGCTCTGGTTACGTTTGAAATCTGAAGCGTACACAGCACTCATCGTCAGCTGCTCCATGCAAAGATAATAAACACTTAGACCATTCATCTGGGAAGCTCAAAGCAACTGAACAATCCACGGAACCTCTGCAGAACCCACATGTGTGTATATCCGTTGTTCTGAATACGACACGTGTGCTATTTGGAGTCTCGCATTGCTCACTTCTCGTGATAGGATGATGTCGAAGACTGGGCTGTGAGAATATCCGTGCGATCTGCTTCTCTCTGACTTGTATGGTTTGCTCATGGCTATCATGCAGAACGCCGCTGCAAGAATAGCCGCTTTCAAGCCCTCCCGGAAAGAGGTAAACTATACTTCACCTGAGAAGCAAGAACAACCGCAAGACATTCTCGTCTCTGAGCTACCCAATACGGGGCCATTTGTAAGGAAATCTATGTTCACCTTTCTTGATGAAGTTGCTCATTGTGCAAGCAGGAGGGCTCCGTAATTCCAGTGACCTCTTCACCTTTATGTACTTCGCAGGCTCAGTTGCAGAGCATATTATCTCCGAAGCAGACAGAGAGGGAGCTCAGTGCTTCAGATGCCGTGTGCAAATTACTCCCTCCCCCGCAGACCTCTCCAACAAACCAGTATCCGCCAGCGCAAGCAACGTCTGCTCAGGAATCTCCCACCATTGACACTACAATGTCTGTTGATATTTGCATCGAACCCTCATCTCAGATACCTGAAGTCAAGTCATCCGTACCTACATTCGACTCTCAACCGGTACTGCTGCCTCAAGAGAACAAGTCCGCCGTGGCTATGGATATACTTGCTCATTCCTCGTCTGCAATGGTGATAGATACCACCCCCACCCCGCCACCCAAATCCAAGTCATCAACACCTACACCTGCCAGCACCAGCACGCCTTTAAACCGAGGTGCTGCTCTAAAGGCAAAGAAAAGAAGGTTGGCGATCTCCGCGGACCTTATTGCCGCTGACTTAGCACTCGCAAAGAAGAAAAGAAAGGTCGACAATGGCGCGGATACTGTATCGACACCTACGCCTGGTAGACGTGGCTTGCCTGTCCCTGCTCCTCGTCCTCGAAATCTTCCGGAAGCTTCCAATGCAAAAGCTGACGGGGACGGTTATGTCCCAACGTCCGGTGCAGATGCGAGCTCGATTCAGCACCAACCATTATCATTGGAAGGCGATCAGCAAGGCACGGGAGACGCTGAGCCCTATATTCTTGGACCGGGAGCAGAAGCACCAGGCACGGTGGAAATGGCAGTCCAATGTCCTGCAGCGGTCAATGCCCCTCCACTTGGTCTGCTTACGCCGCCGACTTTGAAGGACGCTGCGATACTCGCAGAGGGCCAGATTACATCGCGGGAGATGGCCGCATCGGAGGCCCCCGGACAGCCTGGGTCGACATCTAGTGAATCGCTTCAGACTGCACTCAATTCACTTCCCATGGCTAGCAGCGTGGTTGTCGAGGAATTGAATCATGCAACATCTGCGCCCTATAACACTCTATCAGACAACAACATGGATCTGGATGATAATAACGAGGCCAACGGGCCAGCGGTCTCATCGCTTCCGGCCGACATCTCCCCCCAAATACCATCATTTTCACCAGACACAGATGGAAATGTTCATACTCCAGATACGGTGCCCGCGGATGCCACAAAGGGCATCGCAGCTGTGCCGGTGCCAACACCTCACGAACATGGTGAAGCTAATGCTTCTCCATCGACCGATCTGGACAGAACATCCTCAGGCATAGGCATTAGTTCGAGCAGTTTCCCCGTCGATGCAGGCGCTGTTGGAGCTAATGCTTATGCACCGGCTGATTTGGACCCGGCATCCTCTATCGTGGACACCAGTTCGAGCGGCGCTGCCGTCGAATCAAGCGCTACTAAAGCCAATGCTTCTCCGGCAACCCATCTGGATACGGCATCTGCTCTCATTGACATCGGTTCTAGCGGTGTTCCCGTCGATCCAGGCACTGTTGAAGCTAACGCTTCTGTACCAGCTGATTTGCATATAACTCCCCATACCACGGACATCAGCTCGAGCAGTGCTGCCGTCGAATCAAGCCGCGCTGTTGAAGCTGATGTTTCTGCACGGACTGATTTGGACACAGCTTCCCATACCACGGACATTATCCCGAGCAGTGCTGCCGCCAATTCAGCCGCCGTTGCAGCTACCTCAGTTGTACCTGATGGTGTCATCTCGCCACAAGACAGGCTTGATGCTGCGAAACTTTCCCCAGGGAAACTGGCATCTAGGGACAAGGCCGTCGACTTTTGGCTATACCAGTCCTCAAAAAGCAGGGAACGCGACGGAGACTCGATGGACATCAGCACCCCGCCCTCGCCGCATACAGGGCCTGCAGTCCACCCTACTGATTCGGCAGACATCGCGAACCGCCATCAGCCGACCTTGCCAGTTTCTGTCAAGGAGGAAGATGTCATGGACTTTTTGGGCACAATCGCTCTGGGAGCACCACCCGCGCAAGAGGCCAGCGCGGCGCAAAACCAGCTCCCCACCCCCCCGGCCACCGGCGATCCCACGCGATCCCGCTTCGGCTCCACGCAATCTGGTTTTGGAGACGATATGTATGTTATAGCTGCCCAGCGCGGGTCTGCGTCCGCCGCCACGTTCGTCTTCAAATTCGATCTGGATAGCGCACAGCGGGTGGCGCTGCACCTTTGGCAGCATCGCAAGACCATCTCGGCGTAAGTCTCCGCGCTTTGAACCCGGTGGCCACCTTGAGATCTGAATTATTTGCTTGGACTAGTGATGTTGCAAACAGCCTGTGCCTCAGCGTGGCCTGCTACAAGTGGTCGGATCTGTCCTCCCGTTTGAAGGACCGTATCTCAATGGACGAGGCCACTTCGAGGTCTCTTAGTGATTGGTCGTCGACCGTGGGGCTGTCCATGCGGGTTATGAGCGGGAAAGAGGAGTGGTATCTCCCGCTGTCTCCACCATTTGCGGTAAATTTTTACACATCGCCCTGGACTGATGCAATACTGACAGTGTTGACAAAAAATTCAGGAAACGGCTGAAGGGCTTATCGATGTCTCCAAATTCGCCGAGGCGAGCAGCAACATGATACGGCTGGTGCAGACGTGCGACATGTCCGACTTCGTATTTGTCTTGCACGTGCATCCGCCTACGCCGTCACAGATGGAGGAAGAGAACACGAGGCGGGAGAAGGAGCAGGCCTGGCGCGATGATTTGAAGCGGTGGGCGCAGCCGCCGGCGGTACCCTTCTTGTGGGGCGAGAAAGCCGTCTTGTTGCGTTGACAGCTGTGTCCGTGCCCACAGCAGTTGACCAGCTCAAACAAGTTTTGTGCGTGGTTAGTAACCTCGCATTTTGGATGCGTCAGGTTAGAAACGCTGTCCTTGCACATCCGATGCGATTCCGCTCAGACCTCTCTGCCCGGCTGGATTGTATGTGATACTGATAGGCATATGCACAATGTTGTATAAATTGTTGTCAACTACTGTCAGTTCCTTGTTCTCCATAACCTAGCTATTCCATCCCAAGGTAAGTACAAAATCCGAAACAATGTCCATGGTCCGTAATCGGGACGCCTACGCCTGCCTGAGCGTGACGACTACCATCCTATGATCGCTCACCCACACCCCATCGCCGAAATGGTTCGGCAGCACGCCGTACTTCGCCACCTCCCATCCCGCATTCACATTCGCATTCGCATTCGCATTTCCTTTACCCTGCCCACCCTGCAGCTGCCCATCGCCACCTCCCGCTTGGACAGCAGCGTTGTCGGCGAGGAGGATGTAGTCGATAAGCGTCGGGCGCTCCCTCATCGAGAAACCGGTGTAGGTGTGTTTCTCGCCGTAAGCTTCGGCTTGGGTGATCTCCGCGCCCTGTTTCTTGCCCCCATTTAGCAGGGATGGGCGGCGAGTAAGCGCGTGGCGGGAGTCGAGGAACGTCGTTGGACCCTCTCGCGCTGTGTGTGCGCTGATGCTGATTGGGGTTTGCGCCTCTGCGTTGGCAGCGGGCTCGGCGCCGACGTACCGGCGGCCCGTGAGCACGCGGTAGCCCTCTTCTTCGGCGGGGCTGTTCAGGTCGCCCATGACGATGACAAGCTTCCCTGAGGACGTGAGGGGGGCGAGCTTGGAGAGAATGAGGGCGGAGGACTTTGCGCGCGCCTCGATGCCCTGTTGCGAGTTGAGATGTTAATTCATGGAAAGGAATGAAGGGAATGAAGGGGCGTACGCGGTCATCGTAGTGCTAAGGAGATCACATGGATCAGTATGGGAGGAGAGTACGAGGAGTGTATGGAAAGGACGCACGGTGTTTGCGACGTAGAAGTCCTCGTCGGAGAGGAGGAAGGAGAAGTGCGCCAGTGTCACCATCCTTGTTTGACCCTGCGCAGATGCTAATCAGACCTGTGCAGAACCTTGCGGCAGGGAGGACGGGTAACGCACAGCATCCCAGCTAACGCTTCCAGGCACCCCAGGCGTTTCCGAAAGCCAAAAGTACTCGTAGTCAAGGAGCTTCAGGCGATCCCTGTATGTCGATGGGCTCTCGGGTTAGTCCAGCTTGTTGCTTCGTTGGGGTAGGTACGCACGTTCGCCAAAAGAGAGGGACAGCCTCACCGGCTGTTTTCCCGTTATCTCTGCCAACGCCAACGTGCTTATATTGCGGCGCGAGCAGCGCACCGAGGTCTTCGAGCTGGTTGTTCAACACCTACCGAATACACTCAATCATGCATACCACTGGTCAGTTAAAGCGGGCGCACCTCCTGAAATCCGATGATATCTGGCTCTTCCCAGATAACCTGGTCCGCCAATCCCTCCCTGCGCGCGTACCACGGCCGTTCGCCCTCAAACGCCTGGCCTGCCGCTGGGTTTTGCGGGTATCCATATCGTATATTGAAGGTCGCTAATTTGAGCATGTCTGTCGAGGAGACCATCACTTTCTTGGGCTCGCAGTGTGTATATGGTAGTGCGTAGAGCTGCCAGAGCCAGAGCCAGACTGAGGCGAGTGGGAGGAGCATGATATTTGATTTTGTAACTAATGAGCAATGAAGTGACGCTGCTGCAGTATTGCCTGATTTGTCGAGAATCCGGACAAATGTGCATTTTGGGTCAAGAATGAAGTTGTTTGTTGATCAAATGCGATCGTGGGAACTGTCGGTCGACGCCCGAGTGGACCTCTTCGACCATACCGCGACCACTGCCGCTGCTACCCGCCCTCGACGACGAGCTCGCTGTTTAGGCCTATATGACAAGCACAAAGACTGTCCAATCTAGCACGAGCACCCTCACTGTCGACCCTGCCCACCCGATCCAGCTGACGACCACTGTGACATCAAACTTTGGGATGGATAAGGACTCGAATCCGAAACCGACAGCCAAACGGAAGGCACACGATGATTCTAATCCGCTACTCAATGCGGCAAAGAGAGCAAAGAAGGATGTGAGTACGCGATTTTGTTTTGTTTTGGTTTTGTGGGGCTAAGTTGTTCAGAGCAAGGCTGGCGCGTCGAATAAGCGGAAACGTATGTTTTTACTCCTCATTTCATGCGCAAAGAGGTACTGAGGCTACATCCTAGTTAATGGCGTTGAAGACATCGGCGGACTGCGCATCGTACGCGCATCCTCGGCACGCCCCCCGTCCGCCGCACCCCTATCACAAGACCCCAGCCGGCCCTCTCAATCCCAACCGGTTCCCCAACATCCGCCCGTCCAACCCTCACACCCACGCCAAACATCACAGCCCCCACCCACCAAGAAGTTCCGCGCATCACCAATGCCTCCAGAAACGCCAGAAGAGGATGGGCTGGATGAGGATGTACGCCAGATGCAATCCGAGACGGACGGTCTCCGTAACCAGTCCTCCTCCTCCCTAGCGGCCGAATCCGCCCTCAACCCTGCGTTCAACTTCCCGCCGCGCGCCCCGTCCTCCCAACCCGGCTCAAAGCCGAAGGCGAGCGCACAGGCAAAGAAACCGCGACGGACGCGTGACACACACGTCGACTCGCGACTGGAGGTGCCGGAGGCTGGGGATACACCGCAGATGGAGCGGAATAAGGCCATGCGGAACGGGCACCCGTCGATGTCGCAGCAGGCGGTGGAGGGATCTTCGACGTTGGCGGGTAAGAAGGCGGGGAAGGACGACGCGAAGAAGGGCCACGAACGACGGAAGAGCTCGATTAGCAACCGCGGGAAACGTATAAGCAGCTTATTCGAGGGCGGGGTTGCTTGTAAGTTGCTATTTTTCCGTCGGGGAGTTGTTTGCTGATAGACGTCTCGCAGCGCAACCCCACACGTCCGTCTCTAATACCTCATTCTACAAGCACATCGACAGCGAACTCCCCGAGCCCGCTCGTGCGCGGCAGCTGCTCGTGTGGTGCTCCGCGCGAGCCACGGCCAAGTTCAAGGCAAACGCCAAACCGCCGTCCAAGTCCGCCAAGGGCAAAGGGAAAGACACGGACGAGGCGGAGATCGTGGCCGAGGTGCAAGAGGACCTGGTCCGCATGCTCGTGGACAAGGAGATCGACACTACCACGTTCTCCCACAGCGCCGATGCGACCCCCACCGATGTATTGGCGGGAACGGGCCTCGGCGTCAAGCCGAACGAGCAGAACATCAAGAATCGCGTGCGGGAGCAGACTTTTGGTGGACTCATTGCGAGGTGCGTCTCATTCCCATGCCCTTTTACGAATGGCTTGGATGCTGACCGTGCGATGCGCGTAGACGGAAGGCGGAGGAGGCAGCGTGGTTAGACGTGGCCAACTACTACAATACGTACCAGGCAAGCGCGCTCGCGGAGATGCAGAAGCGTGCTCCGCCCGGGACAGGGGCAAATGGGAAGGGAAAGCAGAAGGCGACGCCACAGGAGATGGAGGCCTGGTCGAGTCCGCGAGACAGCGAGCTGCCCGAGGCCTTCCGAGGGAAAACAGGGGTTGCGCTCGCGAGAAGCGTACTGGAGGACACGGGTGGCGCGCCGAGGGGGCCTAATAGCGAGAGATTGGGAGAATTGGAGTTCAAGGTGATCATCTGTTCGTCCTCGAAAGTTTTGATGCAGAGACTGATATACATGCATAGGTGGACAGCCTACACTCGTACCTCCATTCGGCGCTACAAACAACCAACGCAGCGGCGGAGGACCTCGACGCGCGGTTCTCGGTGCTCTCCCTCGCGCTCGCAGCGCGCTCCGCCCTTCCGCAGCCGATGCGGTCTACGTCCACCGCCGCGTCTCTCATATCCGCGCCTGCGCTCGCACAGGGCCCCTCCGCGACACACGAGCCGCAGGACCTGCTCCGCGCGCTGGCGCG
Organism: Athelia psychrophila; assembly: GCA_001630335.1. Classification (NCBI taxonomy): domain Eukaryota; kingdom Fungi; phylum Basidiomycota; class Agaricomycetes; order Atheliales; family Atheliaceae; genus Athelia; species Athelia psychrophila. The sequence goes on along the minus strand of KV417553.1, from coordinate 275,771 downwards.
CATGGACGCACACCGGCCCCCAGCGCAGATCGGGGACGCGGCGAGGAGGGCTGTGCGGGAGGTGCAGCGTGTTGGGCCCGCTGCTGGCGCGGAGAGGCGCTTAACTGTCGCTGCGCCCGCGACGCCGCGGAAGTCGGCTGGTACCCCGAGGAGAGGAGGGACGCCTGGGAAGGAGCGGGAGCGGGCATAGTTATTTGAGTATCATTATTGCTGCCCTTCACCCGTTAGGGGTTGGGGGCCTGTTCGCATGTATATCACTGCTTGGCGAGACGTATTTCTTTTCTTGGGTGGATAATCATTTCTCACTTGGGGGGTGATAAAGGCTTTCTTCATGACTGTCTGTAGTTTGCGCCATGGTCTACTCAGATTGTTCATAAACAAGCACTCGGCATCACTCGGCACGGCTTTAGGTTGCGAGAATGGGAGGTGGGATGCAAATTATAAAGTACAGTGTCTGTGAAATCGCCAAACGTCCCTCTAATGCAAAGCAGGATAGTGCAATGCATATCGTAACCGTGTAGTTAGTGAGTTAATTTAGGGGTAATGTATCCTTCCACCGCTCAGCGTTCGGCTCACCCTTGAACACCTCGTGCAAGACCTCCTTCACGTCCTCGACGTACACGAAGCGGATGCCGGTCTTCACGCTCTCGGGGACGTTGTGCTCTATGTCTGCGCGGTTCGCAGCCGGTGCCAGAATGGTGGTGATGCCTGTGCGATGGGCCGCGAGAATCTTCTCCTTAAGCCCGCCCACAGGGAGCACTTGGCCGACCAGCGATATTTCGCCCGTCATAGCTATTGCGCACGTTCAGTAAAGAGAATCGGGCCACAGGAGACGTGGGACGCACCGATATCAGGATTGATTCTTGTCTTGGTAAAGAGGGACACGAAAGCCGTTGTGATGGCAGTCCCAGCGCTGGGCCCGTCCTTCCCGATGCCGCCTTCCGGCATGTGCAGGTGGATATCGCGGTCGGTGAGGAACTGCTCATCGGGCGTCTTCGTGATACCCAGCTCGTACGCGTGGGCTTTCACCCAGCTCAGCGCAAGGTTCGCGCTTTCGCGGATGACCTCGCCGAGTTTACCAGTAAGCTGCAGGTTTCCCTTGCCCGGCATGCTCTGCACGGCCATTAGCGAAAACCCACATGAACAATAAAGCATTGGACATACCGTCACTTCGATGGGCATCACTGCCCCCGATCCGTTTCCGAGGTACCCGAGGCCGGTGCTGACACCGGGCGGCGGGGTGAAGGAGTACATCCTGTCCTTCTGGTACACGGCCGGGCCGACGTAGTCCTTCAGGTTCTCGGGGGTGATGCGCACGTGCACGCTGTCGGGGACCTTGAGCGGCGCGCGGGCGGTGGTGGTCACCGTCTTGTGCTCCGCAGGCTCGCCGGGCTTCGTCTTGTGCGCGAGGGGGTCCTCCGCGTCGTTGGGCGCGGGTTCTTGGGACTCGACGGACGTGGATTCGTCTACGGGTGCAGCTGCGGCAGGGGCGGGCTCCGGGAAGGCATCCTCGCCGAGGTCGAGGATGACATTTAGCGCGGCTTTGCGGTAGATCTTTTCGATTTTCTGTCAGCACCAGATGCACAAATGCCGCAATTCAGACTGACCTTGTCGATATGCTTCTTGAGATTGCGGACACCGCTCTCTCGGCAGTAGTACTTAATGAGGACGTCGACGGCTGCGCTCTCGAGGACGACATCGGCGTCCTTCAAGCCCGAGGCGTCCCTGGCCTGCGGCCCGAGATACCTCTGCGCGATGACGGACTTCTCCTCGGACACGTATCCGCTGACCTCAAGCACCTCCATGCGGTCGAGCAGCGGCGCAGGGATGGTGTCCAGGTTGTTGGCCGTGCAAACGAACAGCACGCGGGACAGGTCGACCGGGACGTCCATGCTAGCGACGCGAGCGCAATCAGTAAGTGGGCGCAACGCCGCGGAACGAGAGCACGCACTAGTGGTCCAGGAACCCGTTGTTCTGCTCGGGGTCGAGCATCTCGAGGAGCGCGCTCGCGGGGTCGCCGTTGATGCCGCGCCCGATCTTGTCCACCTCGTCGATGAGCACGAGCGGGTTCTCCGTGCCGACGCGCTTCAGCGCCTGGATGATCTTGCCCGGCAGCGCGCCGACGTACGTGCGCCTGTGGCCCTTGATCTCCGCGACGTCGGTCAGCCCGCCCACGGAGAAGCGGAAGAACTGCCGGTTCAGCGCGCGCGCGATGCTCTTGCCGATGGAGGTCTTGCCGACACCGGGCGGGCCGACGAGGCAGATGATCTTGCCCTCGACGGAGCCGCGCAGCTTTCCGACGGCGAGGAACTCGAGGATGCGGTCTTTGACGTCCTTCAGGCCGTAGTGGTCTTCGTCGAGCACGCCGCGGGCGTGGCCGATGGAGTAGTTCTCGGGGGAGTGCTGGCCCCACGGGATCTGAGTGAGGTGTTAGATAAAACTGGAAGCGCGATGGAAAATAGCAAATAGCATACCTGGGTAAGCCATTCGAGATAGTTGCGCGTGACGTTGGCCTCGGAGGCAGCGGGCTCCAGCCCGGCGAGCTTGCTCAGCTCCTCGTCAAACACCTTGCGCACGCCCTCGGGCATGTTGAGCGTCGCGGCCCGCTCCTTGAATTTCTCAATCAGCTTGTCCTTGCCGTCCGACTCCATCCCGAGTTCCTTCTTGATGCCCTTGAGCTGCTCCATCAGGTAGTACTCGCGCTGGCGCTTCGCGATCTTGCTGTCGACGTCGCGCGAGAGCTTGCTCTGCAGCTGCGCGTTGATGAGCTCCTTCTTGAGCACAAGCAGCGCCTTCCGGAGGCGCTCGTCCACCGCCAGACTCTCGAGCACGTCCTGCAGCTCGCCGACCTCGCCCGTCGACACCGCGGCCGCGAAGTCGGCGAGCTTGTCCGGCTCGTCGAAGACGTTGGAGGCGACCTGGTTGATGGAGAAGTTCGTGATCTGGTCGCGGAAGAGCGGGTTGAGCTGCGCGATGTCCTTAAACACGGAGACGATCTCGGACATGAACGCGCGGATGTACTGGTCGTCCTTGTCGTACGGCTGCGTGACGAGGTTGTCGACGTGCACGATGGAGATGGCGTGCTGGTGCAGGAACGAGGTCTGCATGGGGCCCAGGTCCGTGGATTCGCCCTCCGTTGGCGGGGTAGATGCAGGCTCGGCCGGGGGCTCCACGGTCTGCGGGTCCACGTCCTCGACGGTGGCCATGCCACCCGCCTTGACCAGGTCGGTAATCTTGATCCTGCGGTGCGGGTAGAGGACAGCCGTGAGCCCATCCTCCTCGCCGTCCTTGCCCGGCGCGGAGAACACACTGGTGATCTGCGCGAACACGCCGATGGGGTGTACCGCGCTCAGGTCCGTGATGACGTCCGAGTCTGTGTTCTCGTCCTTGAGCAGGAAGGCACCGAGGTACGGCTGGCCGCGCTTCATCATCTCCTTGATGGCTGCCACGACGGCCTGGTCGCGCACCACCACGGCCTTGTAGAAGCCGGGGAAGAGCGGGCGGCGGGCGATGGGGAGCGCGAGGACCTGCGGGTAGTGTTCGGGGACGGTTTGCTTTGCGATAGATGAGGCGGCCGGGGTGGGGGGTGGTGACTCGGGTGGGGTGCTGGGGGGTGTTGAGCCGTCTGACGGGCTGTCCCCGCTGGACGACGAGGACGAGGACGGCGGCGCCGACGCGCCTGAGCTTGAGCTGGCGCCGTTCTCGTCTTCTGCGCCCTCTAATCTGACTTCCTCCTTGGCACTGCCTTCGTCTGCCTCCTCAACCTCCTCTGCTGAGTCACTCGGCTGCTTGCCGTTCACCCAGCGCGGGTACGACAGTGACGGGGACGGGCGCGCATACCTAGTCACTAAAGACGAGGAAATACAGCGCGCATTTGGTGGGCTCCAGGACCAGGCCGCTGGCCTGCAAGATGCTAGAACACGGTGGGACGATGGCAGTGATTGTCTCGTGCGTCTGAGCGACGACGCGGCGGTCGACCGTATTGCCCCGGCGAGTGGGTTCATGGAGACCAGTATTCCTGGCCTGGCAGTATACGTTGAAATAAAAGGAACGCAGAGGGGTAGGGGGACAAGAGAAGGAGGAGGGCTCGGGATGAGCAAGCAATAAACAAAACTCAGTCAGCGCGCCTGTAAAGGCGTCATGTCGGCTCCCTTTTATGGTTATGTTCTGAGCTGTGGCGTGTGTTCGAATTCTGCTCATTCCCTCAAAGCATCTTTGGGGCTCGCAATCAATGTCATTCAGCTTTATAGGTCTCTATTCAGAATTGATATGTAATCTCTCAGCAAAACTGGACGAACGAGGTCCATTTCCCAAGGGTTCGATGGTCGCAGTTGAGCTGTCGGTTGTTTTGCCTCTTATCTTTCAAGTCTGGCTCCCATCCTTTGCCCATCCTAGTCGAATTCGCCTTTACTCAAAAGTGTGTTTCACTTTGTGACACTCAGAACAGGACTCGTACCAGCACCAGCAGTGCTGGGGTCTTCCGAGACAACCCTAATCAAATCTTGAGACATCTTATTCAGACGTGTCACGTCTGCATACTAACGGTGTGCACTAGTACTGTCAACTCCGAAGTCGCGATATATCTTTTGACAGCTATAGCCCTGAGTACCTTTCTCGTCGAAATTACCTTTCTGGCGGCCCAGCGGGCACATCCTCTACGTCAACCACCGACAGGAATACATCGATGCCGAAGCACGGGCTCTGTGCAGAAAGTACCAACATCACAAACGCTTGTGCAATTGTATCGTTCTTTCCAAACGAATGTTTTCTATGGCCGGGAATTTACACTCTTGGCCGCTGGAGTGACGCGATATTGCCGCAGCGTTGCGCTCAGAACCTTGAGCCCAAGCTCTGGGCGCGCAGCAAGAGACCGAATAAAGCGAATTCTTGCTTACTTTGATACTGGAGATTGCAATGCTGCAGGAAGTCTCGTAACTCTCCAATTCCACTCCTCGTACGCCGCTATGGTAATTTGAATTTCAGTCAAGGTGAGTGGTTGCCCGAAGTCTCCAAATAGTGATTGCGAGCTGGGGGCCATGTGATGTTGAAAGTATGAGCAGCTTCAAGTCAACGGGAGAGCCTGTGAAGCTCTGTGAACGTTGAGCGTCGTGGGGTGACCGGTGAGGCCGGCATGTCTCAGTTGTCTGCAGCAAGTCTGCAGCGGGCGTGGCGTGGAACCTTTGAAAACAGCCACTAGGTCCTAGCGGAGTTTAAAAACCCACCATCAATACTAATACTCTGCCTACCTGCTTCTCCTACAATTTTCCCGCGTGATTTCCGACAGGATCCAAGCATGTATGATGATAATGCAGGTATTCACTATATATATATATCACAGCTAACCAGGCACATGTCACTAAAAAATCAACGCGAGCGCCAAATACTAACGCTTCCAATTGGGCCAGCGTGTACCGAGGCGGAATGAACCAAAACGGGTAGGGATGAGCACCGTGCCCATATACGGTTACGGCCATGCAATTGACAGCCGTCAAGCCGATGAAAGACCAGCGCGGACGGCACGGGTACCCGTAATCTGTCTACACAGTTCGAGGGCCCGTACCACGGTGTTGTTACATATCGTCGATACGATGACGGTTAAACATCCCTAAAGCCGAGTGAGGGTGCAGATAATCCGAAGGAGTTGATGTATGGTAAGTGGATTTTATTTAGAGTGATCTCCGGATTCTGAATACGAGGTCATAGCATTTAGGACCTTCCTATTCATAATTTATTCAGATGGAATTAACGTGTGTTCGACGGCGAGCAGTGGCCATTGTATAGCCTCGTATCAGGTTTCTGCCAGTGGTCCTTACCACACTCTCTGGCAGCTTCTTTACTGCGGATCATTGGGCTGTGTCGCTTGCTCAGCAACTTGCTTGAGCCCTGCTTGTGTTGTTGACTACGCTTGGACCAGGGCCGAAGGGGTGGATGAGGGGCGTTGCCACATAGCCCGAGAAGACGGGGGTCGAGCTTGGGCCGAGCAGCCGGAACCATACCCATATGGCTACGTACCCATCCGTTCCGGCTAGCTGGCTTTCTGAGTACGGTCCTGAGCATGCTCTCTAGCAGCTCCTTTACTGCGGATCATCGGGCTGTGTCGCCTGCTCAGCAACTTTCTTGAGCCCTGAACCAAGGGATGTGTCCCTCCCTATCTTGTCAAGTCTCTCATCTTTGTGCAGTTTCGTCGCCATTGGCCCCAGAGCCAGGTTGTTCTATATTTTATTGGGATATTTAATCCAACAATTCAGTTGCCTGTATTTTACTGGCAACCGTGGAATCTGACCGTCCTTGAAGGTTCGTCGGATCGTCCCCAATTCGTCCATGTATTGATGACTGTTGATGTTTGTATGACAAACATTCGGGTACTGCACGGGAGAGTGGCTCAGCCTACGCTATAAAGATTCACCGAAAATGCCACGATTTCAGTACCCATTTCCCCTCGCTGTCGACACCAGCTATCTGGCTGTTTGGCGGAATGTTATTGACAAAATCCGACCCTCTCGACCTCACTGCAGCGGCGGGAACGCTATCCACGCTCGCGATAATTTACATCACCTCCAGACAACACTTGGCGGTGGAGAGATGGCTGCCGTCCATGCACATGCTCGCTGCATTCGTCTTTGCGCTGGGCGAGAAGGCCAGGCGACGTGTGGTATCGAGCTCCTCAAACGACTTGAACCCACAGAACACATGGCCAAGGATCGCGTGGAATATTCTGACTGGAGTAATTCTGGGTACCCAGCACACGTTTGCGCTGTGGTGAGTGGAAAACGTCTTTTTATATCTCAAATACCATTAACTCAAGAGCCTGCAGGTCATTCTTCAAGTTGCCTAGCGCGATGGCCATCATGATATCTGTGCTCGTTGTGCCACTTGACCTCGGTCTGCTGTCCTTCTTCCCACCGTCATCTGCTCTTGCGAGCTCTGCGATGACCACGCGATTCAGCGCCGCAGTGTTATTGCTGCTGATCGGCCTCGGTGTCACAAGCGCCGGCAAGCAGGACCACCTTTGCACCCTACTCGCTATCGGGGCGGTCATAATGGGGGCCATTATGAATCATCTCTCGTTAACGAGACGATCGAATCCATCCTCCGTGACGTGCGTAATGACTGCTGTTTTCGCGTCGCTGGGTTGCGCGCTGGCCCTTGGTGGCCGGGTGTTGGGGTACAAACTGTACGTGGATCCGCCCACCGCGCCTGGGATTACATCTTCGGTGCTGTTCGCAGCATGGTTTACGATCAGCCAGGGTGGCCGTGCTGTGGTCACGTTAGCAGGGACGCACATACCCTCATCACATACACTTTCCGCGCGCGATGCGCTCCTCGTACAGTCACATCCTCCCCTTGCAGCGGCCCTGGCCACTGTGTTCATCACGCTGCTTTTCGGAAATTTTGTTGACCATAGTGGGTCCGTTCGTGGGCATGCGTGGCTGCAATTGGTCTTACTTGTCGGAGCCGTTGGGTTTGTTCTCTATATGATCCCTCGGACGGACGACAAGGTCCACGGGGAAGATAACGAGAGCTACGATTTGCTACCAGGTACGCTTCTTTCTTATTCATGCCGTATAGCTGTATTTACGATTTTTCTGTAGCCGACAAACCTCGCACGCAGACATCATCAAGTTACGCTGCACCTGTACCATCATCACTCATCCCCATTATATCCACGATATGCATTGTTCCCATGCTTGTGCTCGTCGCTCAGCAATCTGGCTTGCTTCCCTACCGCCCCAGCTTCGACAGACTAGCGGTTTCTGCAAAATCGCCACCTCTTCTTCCTGGAACTGTTACACGCCGACACCGATTACCACCTACTGCCTACGATGCCTCTCCTCTCCTCTCACCTACCCACGACATCAAATCCCTTGCTCGTCCTCAACTCGAGGTTGTTTTTGCGTACTATGCCGAACCTCTCGAAGGCCTACCCGTGATCATCAACGATATTACGAGGGAGGTCAATTGGTGGAACACAAAGGTCACTGCCTATCACAAAGGCCTCGGGGACTTGCACTCGCCCAGAAATACATCTGCCCGAGCGGTACAGGCAGAAATTCTTACCGACTTTGTTGCCAAAACCGGCGTGGATGAAGTCGTGCCATTGGAGAATATTGGACGAGAGGGCGCTACATATTTGAGGCATATTCTTCACCACTGGGATGATTTGGCGTATCAAACAATATTTTTGCAAGGTACGCGACAAAGTCTAGAGCCACTTCCGTTCAGCCATTGACTTCGCATCCGCTAGGTCACGTTGTTTTTGAAGACGAGTTTTGGGAGCGCCTGAAACTCATCAACGAACGCGTAGGGTTTATGAGGTTGGTATTTCCGAGTTCCGGCCCATGACCACCGCGTTTGACACCCATTTATATTTAGTTTTGGGCATTACCTGACGGTCACCCACGGCTCTGACGGTTGGGGAAACGGAGATTTCCCGAGAACGGGAGATATCTATGAGCTCTTCAGGCATGCTGTTTCTTAGATTGCCGAAGTTCATTCACTCATGCTCCGTACAGAGATAAACCATATCCTCATGAGCCCCTGCTTGCAACATATCATGGCCAATTCATCGTCTCTCGCGAACGTATCAAAAGACACCCCAAACACAAGTACGAAAAGCTCCTGAAGATTTTAGAAGCTCCTATGGACGATCCCATTCATAACGAGGGATGGGGTTACAAAGATACACCGGAGAGGTAAGCTCTCCTAACATGCGCATCGATTCAAGCAAATCCTGACTAAATGTCTGTCGCAGTCCCGCTAACCCATTCTTCGGACATTCCTTGGAGCGGGCATGGACCCTCATTTTCGAGTGCGATGATCCTCTCATCGAAAAGGATTGTTGGGTGATGGACCCCGTCTCCGACAGGTGTTATTGCGAAGATTTTTAGATTGAGATGGGTAAGATACCCAGGTACAGGGTATCATAATCAGGCTTTCAGGTGAAATAGGAAATTAATAAAATACCCCTTATACACATCGGGGAAAAGATTCACCATATAATGAATTTTCACTGGCGCGAGGAAACAAACTCCGAGCCCAAATATTCCGTCGTGATCAAATTACTGGCAGCATACTTGGTGACAAGGTTTGCATGTCGAAATGAACACTCAGTATCGTGAGCGTGTGTATTTCCAGCTGGCCACCTTCGAGTGGCTGGCCTCGAATCTCGACTGTTCTCGTCCAGCTCGCTTTTAAATTGGTGCCTTGTACAGCGCTCCACGGTGAGGGGTTCCTTGTAAGATCATATATATAACAATTCATCATATTTAAAAAGGACCATTTCGGTCATCTATAGAGATACACTTCAAAATTTGATACCCAGAAGCTTGTCGCTCAACGCCCAAAGCTTCTCGGCTTGAACCTGTACGATTCTGATCAGCGATAGGAATCTAGCGGGATAGAACAAAACACTTGCCTGGTCCTTGCCGTCAGGTGAAGCGGGAGCCAGAGCGGCATCAGCCAGGTATGATCCATTCTGTTCTAGGATGGATGGCTCGAAAGCTGCGACGACATAACTGTAAAAAACGATGTGGATGAGCTTCTCCTTGATTGAAGGGGGTCATGGCACATACGTGGAAGCGCCAACAGGGATGGTTTTCCATTCATCCGGGTCGACGTAGGTCCCGTCAGGGTTTGCGAGGCCATATTGGATCAGCTCCTGCTTAGATACGGATGCGCCCAGGGGTGTGCCGACGATACCTATATCCTGAGTCAGTACACATCGGCCGAGTTCCTTTGTGGGAAGCTTACCTCCGGGATGGAGCGAAAAAGACGCGAGGCCCTCCTTTCCATATCTCTTTGCGAACTCAAGAGAGAACAGTACGTTGGCCAATTTGCTCTGAGCATACCCCACCAGCTTGTGATACTCCGTCGGGCGGAGCGCGAAATAGGGGTCGTCGAATCGGATGGTGCTAGTAGAGTGTGCCTTGCTACTGACATTCACAACGCGAGGCACAACCTCACCACTAGCGGCTGCTTGCTTGAGGTTGGACAGCAGTAGACTTGTCAAAAGGACGTGACCAAGGTGATTGCTGCCAAATTGGCTCTCAAATCCATCTTCGGTTTGACTGAGCTCGACGGCCATAGGCACCGCAGCATTGTTGATCAGAACCTGTTGAGCAATGTGAGTGAAGTAGCTCGACGGGCGGATACGGCGCCAGCGACTAGATGCATACGTGGATCGGCTCAGTGATCTCCTTTGCTGCTGCCCTGATGGAGGCGGTAGAGGAGATATCAAGTACTACGACTTTGATGTTGGCCGAAGGGGTTTGGCTTATAATGGCGTCGACGGTAGTTTGCGTCCTAAATATCGCGCTCAGCGGGATTAATAATGGGCATCGGGTGAATTACACTTGCCTGACGCGGTTTCTCGAAGCAACAATGATGAGGCTCGCATAAGGAGCTAGAGCTCGCACGACCTCTTCACCCAGCGAACTAGGGCTCACACCAGTGATGAGAACTGGACAAGACAGGCCGTCAGCTTTGCGTGTTATATGGACGGCAGTGGCAAAATATCACCATTTTTGCCCTTTATCTCTTCCTTCAGTGCTGCGGCGACTTCGACACCGGTGGACTTGGACGAATACTGGGACATGAGTGTTCTGTATAGAGGGGAAAGTGAGGCGGGTTTGATTTGATGACTTGGAGGATAGCAGGAACTTAAAACTGGGGAAAGTAATGCATTTCAATCCAGATGTTATATACAAAGTGACAAGCCGATGACACATCGCCGTCTGGTTGTGTAACCTCCACCATTAGAAGTCTGGGATCAGACAATGAATCGCGCCAGAGCCTTGGATGCAGGGTAAGTTGCTTCGTCACAAACTTTGGACGCGCGGATGCAGCCAAATAAGGGATGCCCGACACCAAATAAGGGATGCCCGACTCTCCTGCATAGCTGAGTAAGTTGCCTCGGGCATGCCCCCATGAGTCTAGATGGTTTGTAACGGTGAGGGTATCGTTATCGCGAGCGGCGTAATTGGACGGGGACTAGATCATGCCAACAGATTGTGAAGTTGGGGTCAGTGGTTTGTAACCTGGATGTGTCTCACTAGGTATTCGAAGATGCTCATCAATCAGTACATAGCAAAGACGAGGTAGAGGGCACCTACAGGAATGCAAAGGTACCATCTACCACCAAACAGCTCCCTTCATCAATCTGCGACCCGTCCTCACGACCTTGGCGCTCCTCACCTCCCCATCACCCCCGAACTCGGCCCCAACATCCACCACCCCGCTCGGATGCTCAATTCTGATTAACTCCCCCACCGATGCCCCTCTTGTCATCCGCGAGCGCCGGACCAACTCCCATGCCAGCGAGTGTTCGACGTGCGTCGCGACGCCGAGACACAGGCCGACCGTCATCGGCACGGCCTTGTGTAAGACGCCCATGGACAGCGCATGAACGAAGACGTCCAAGTCGGTATGCGATGATGAAGCGGATGCTGGCGGAGGACTCAGGATGGCGATCTTGGGCTGAGCTTGCGCGGTGGGGTCGAGGGACATCAGCTTGGCGCCCTTCTGGCGGATGGATTCGAGCACTGCCAAAATGGCTGGGGACTGGAAGTCGATGGGGGAATCGGGTGGAAGGGAGAGAATGCGAAGCAGGTCGGATGAGGTGATGAATACCGTGGGGTTGGTGGCATCTATCAGAGAGGCGGGGATGGTGCATGTGTGGCCGTTGGTGGTTATCTCGAGCGCGTCCGTTGGATTGCCGGTAGGCAGAAGTTTGCCAGTGCGAGCGCCGCCAGGGGAAACAAAGTCAAGTATGATCTTCGACGCTGATCCAGCAACACCAGCGATCGTAGTCTGGTCCAGCTCCAGTTGCGCTTTCGGGGTTCCCGCCTCCCTGCCCACAGGAAACGTCGTGTTGATGTGCTTGTTAGTGTTCGTATTGAACATACGGATGGTAGCATTAGATCCCTGCGATATGATAGGGTTCAGGCAAATGCCTTCGTCCAGCGCAAATACGCCAATCATGCTGGAAAGATTCCCGCAATTCCCCGAGTAGTCAATGGTGCTGTCGCGAATGCCTACTTGGACAAAGGTGTACTCCGCGTCCACCGAGGACTTCTGGGAATCAGAGGGCGGCCCAACTACGCATATTTTTGAGAGACTAGATATCCCCCCACCCATTCCGTTCAGCTGACGGCCATGTTGCTTGTCGGGCGAACCCATGATCCCGAGGAATATACGATCCCATTGCTTGCGGTCTTCGGGAAGGTCTGATCGCTTGAGGAAGATTCCCTTGGAGGTTCCGCCCCTAAGGAAGGTAGCAGGTATAGGATTAGCAGTAGAGTAGCTGCGGACCGAAGAATGGAGCAGTCGGAAAATGGGAGATGGCATGAGTCCTCTACTGAGCCCGGCTCATGATGCTTGCCGACAACATTTGGACAACATTGTCACAAGTGACAACTGTCTCCTCCTGATTACTTACATCTCTGAGCCAGTTGTCGAATATCCTGGGTGAGCTGACATTGCTCACGCGACGCAATTTATGCCAAGTGCTAGTTAGAACAAAGCAATCTCAACCAAAGCAAAGTCTCACTCAAGTGACTCACTTAAGAGCTCAACGCTGCAGGAAGTCCCACAACTCTCCAAATCCCCCCAAGTTGTAAGTCGATTTTGATTTCTGTCGAAATGAGTACTTACCCGAAGTGGGTGCTTGTTGCAGGCCATGGAAACTTTCACCCGCACAGTGTCAATGCTCGCCGAGCTTATGGCCGGATCCACGATGAGATCCAGGATATCGCTGCCCGTAGAACTCTGGATCTACGTCTTCAACATGAAATCGTTGAATAGGAATGACGCCTTCCAAATCAGGTTGACTTGTCGTGCATTTGCGATTCTGGGGAAGCCGGTGGCTTTCCGTGCCTTTGACTTTCGTCCCGTTGCCAGCGATGACCCTTTGGCCCACGGACATCATTCGGCTCGCCTTGCCTTCTGGTCATCTCAGTCTATCGCGCCATTCGTGGAGAGATGCACAATACACAGCACACTCGACAATCCTACAACGCTACTGCATGTCATGTTCTTCAACGACCTTTCTAAATTCATCAACTTGTCATTTTTACGCTGCGAATGCGTTCAATTCGATGATTACGCCCTAGACGTCATATCACGGCTTCCAAAAATACAAGCTATTGCACTTGTTGATTGTGGTTTGAAGTTGGAGATGCCGCCGCCAAGGATTGTGGTCAATGATGTCCATTTCGGCTCGAATGCCACGGAGAACGACGCCGAACCTTCCAGGGGTCGGTATGGCTGGTTGGACATCCTATGCCCCAGCGCCATCCGGGAGCTCAGTCTCAATTTTGTCACACCAGGTCCATGGAGCCTAAGGGGTATCATGACCCACACCTCCCCTAGCACGAATGTCGACCACGCTGTTTTCGCGGGGCATCTCGCACTAGTCATATCTCATCCCAAGGCTCTCGAATCACTCACTATTCTGCCTTTCGGGTTCTTGCACCGCGCTGCCGGTGTAAATGATTTCCAGTTCAATTTCAACATTTCGCTCCCATCATTGCGCGCATACAGTGGCGCCATTCATCTGCTCAGATTCAGACACCTCACACCGACTGAAAAGTTGACATCGTTAACATTACACGGCATTATCGAGACCCCACCGCTCGATGCCCGCGTCCGCTTGAAACAAACTTGCGATTGGATTGGCTTTTTGTCTGCAAATCAGGGGTTGGAGTTCCATCCTCATGCGCACGCTGTGCGTGAGCTGGACCTGACGGTTATAGAACTCTCAGATACCTTATTCGACAGGATAACTGCAGAATATCCAAATGTCCGCGTCCTCTCCATCACAGTCGACAGTGTAGTAACTAAAGTCAGTACTTGCTCAAAGGCGATTGAATCTTGTTTAACACGCAGAATTTTCAGCTCTATCTCGCTGCCACCACTCATGTAGAGGTTAGTTCGAATAGTCGGGTACAATGGCATGAAGCTCACTAAGCACCTTTTGAATCCCTTTGCAGGTCCTTGACTGCATGATCCGTCTGCCACCCAACATAGAGTCTCTCAACCTCTCAGCGAGATGTCTGGGACGACCCGTCTCAGGCCGCCAACATTGTATCAAGGGCTACTTCTCGACACTCCGAAAGCAACTCATGAAGTCAAATCCAACGCTTCGCCGGGTTGTTCTGACACATACACAGGACAAAGAGGATGTATACGCAGAAGCTTTGTGCGAGTCAGGAATACTTTGAATAATTATGATGGGATATCGAAGTGCTCCGTAATTTGTTTACGATACTGGTACATAGGTGTACATAATTGCTAGTGATACAAGTTGCTCTCAAACGTCCGATTTGAACGTCCCCCACGCATTACTCGCATGCCTTTATGGTGTACTTAGCAAGACTTGGCAGCAACTTAATAGTGTCGTTTTCGGTCATCCACATCCTCGGCTTGAAGTCAAGGTAGACGAGCTAAACCACAGCGCGTTAGCTGACAGGCTCACCTCCCCCCCGGGCGCGGGTCGTGAGGCACGAGGGTTGAAGGAATTTACATCGCGCCCTGCGTTTGGGAAGACTAGACAGATCTGGGGCGAGAGATGATGGCATAAGCAGTCCTCTACTGAGTCCGGCTCATCGCTGTGGCACAGAACAACATTCAAACAACATTCTACAAACATTCTCGCAACAATTATTCAACAACTGCCAACTGAAATTTTATCCTTAATGACGCATATCAAACAGGCCTATTTACCACTGCGACCCCATGACCAGAGCTCGTGGAGCTGAATTTAGGAATGCCAGCTAGCGTCCCTTGATCCTTCCTACTTCCTTCAAGATTGTGTTCCAATTGTGTTCACAAATCCCGTCCCGATACTCATCTCAAAAGCTGAAAAGGACATCAATAATCTTGGCTTCTGACAACCCTCTTGTCACAACTGCACCGACTGCGGCAGGAACTTGCCAGCGTGGAGCTTGCCCGAGCTTGCCACCTGCCAGTCGGTCCAATTACCAGTTTTTCTGATGGAAAGAAAGCAGCGCAAAGCGCCACGGCTCTATCCTATCCATGCAATAAAAAAACACGAGCTGTAAGCGAGTCTGGAGTCAGAGCACTGCCTCACAACACAGCAGTCCCACTGCGCGATAGGATCATGTGGACGTCAAAGTGCTGGCTACCGGCTTGTCAACGACATTCGTGACTTCCAAGGAATATGCCCTATAAATATGAATCATTTAGCTTCTGGCTTTCGCAAGTTGACATGTTGCAGTCGCCACTGGAATGGTCAAGCTTCACTAGCAGATTCTCCTTCAGGAATCAGCAGACCCGTCCGACGAATTTCAAAATCGTACTCATTTCGACTCTGCATCCTAGGTGCGTTTACTGTACAGCATTTACTTGTTCTGTTATAAATTTGGGGTGCGCACGCTGACAAATGCTGTCTGGGATTTACAATTCCGATCCATTCCGATTATTCATAGATAAAAAACAATCCACAACAGGAAGACCGGGCTGATGCGCTGAAGGTTGGCTAAAGGTTATCTCGAGCGCTTTGCTGTATCAAAGGCGGTCCAATATGGGCTGTGCCGGTGCTGGCGACCGCATTGCCGGCGAGCTATAAATCGGCGAAGGGCCTTAACTTTGCCCTAACTGTCGAGTTGCCAATCTGCGTGTCCGCCCGTGTGCGCCAATTCTCCATCTTGTATAGATCTTGTGTTGATCTCTCGCCTGTCATTTAGGAAATGCAGACTTTAGCCATGCAAAAAGAGAAACCCAGCCGATTTTTCCACAAATCACTCGGTCCCTGTGCGCGAACTCTCACTCTTGCGTGTTGAATTGTAATTAATCAATATTATTCCTTCTCGCAGTAACGCGGACTTTAGCCACACGCGCAGAGAAATCAATGCAGGCTTGGCATCGCTTCCCACCGGAGCTGTGGCATCTTGTGTTTAAGAATATTAAACAGAAGAAGCTCACAGGCATCAGGTTGACCTCCAAACTCTTCGCCGAGCTTTCAAAACCGCAGATGTTCTCCAAACTGGTATATCGACCTTATCGTGGATCAGACATCACGCTTCGTTATCAAAATCACCATTGTTGGCAGATCAACGAGGCCCAATCGACGGATTTCATCGCGTTTTGGACATCTAACACCATTGCGCCACTAGTTCGGCAGTGCACGGTCTCATCTAGTCTCCAGTGCATGGCATACCGCCACTACACGGACCATCTACTCGAGTCATTCTTTCACAAACTCCATCTTTTCCCCCAACTCACATCACTGAGATGTGAGTTCGTCCCATTCTTCGACTCGCTACTCGTGCATATCAGCAATTTGGGAAAGTTGAAGACTCTGGTACTGGAAGACTGTATGGTCCACGCATCATGCGCTCCTCCGCAAATACATGTCAGGAATGTCGTATTCAAATCCCATTCATGTCCCCGCAGTGTTACCCCCCCAGGTGATTTTGGGTGGATGGACATAATTGATCGGAATTCCATCCGTCGTATGGAGATTGACTTCGCAGATCCCCTGACATGTCATTTGCGAGGGATATCATCCAGGCGCACACCAGATCTCCTGGACGAAGCGCGTTGTGTCCAGAGGCACATGCAACTACTCATAGCGCATCCGACCGCACTCGAAGAATTGCACATAACCCGGTATAGCTTGCAACCGCGAGGCCGAGAAATCGATATGGATAGCTTCCAAGTCAATCTTCCCATGCTCCGCGCCTACGACGGTCCATTTCAGTTCTACGAAGGGTTTGTCTTAGGAGAAATGATTGAGCTGCTTGAGTTGCGGCATTTAGTGGGTGGCTACGTGGACACGCAGAGGGTTTTGCGCACCTTGAGCAAGCAAGTCCACCCCCGTATTCGAAGTTTGACTGTGTGCATCTTCGATGATCCGATTGGGTATTTGCGCAAGATATCGGCGCTATACCCGCAACTGCGTCACGTCGGCATTTCCATTTGGCAAGTCCACGAAGACGAGGTAAGTCATCATCATGCAGCGTGAATGGCTCGCTTATCTCTTGGTCATAGCTTCTCGATTCGCTTCCTTCTGCTCTGCCATCCTCCATCCAAACCTTCGATCTCACGACCCGTCATATGGCTCCCAAGCTACGCGGTTTTTGCTTTCGGCTCAGGTTGTTCAAGGCCAACCCTTACCTCCTGCGCTTGGACGATGACGGACAAAAAGTGTGGGACCGCCCATCGCTTTTCATCCTCAGTTGGTTGGCATGCTTGTTGCTCTTCTTCTCATCGCGCCGCTCGTAGAACAGCAAGCTTCGCACCAACGAAGCCGGTGATTCAGCACGTGGAGGCTTATAAATTTGAAGTCGATGCGAAGCTAAGGATCGGGCAAGTATTATCGGTCGAAATCCCATGTAATGTTATTGTTTATTAAGCCAAACACGATACAGATATGACATCAGTATTGAAACCTAATCTGGGCGATGGCAAGTATTAGTTGCATGTTCGATAACAAATAGGAAATAGGAAAGCTCAGAAAAGAAAGCGCCAATGCACTAGCCGGACGTAAATCAAACAGCTTCCCAAGGCGCTCCCGAAGAAGGCCTTCGAAGAGTCATATGGCCCCGGCAGATATCATCCTCAAAGGCGGGGAGGCAACGGGACTCACTTATGATTATGATTCAGGCTCCTCTGCCTCCTCGTCGGTCAACTCCTCGCCTTTCCTAAGTCCACGGTGACTGTCGTACCCCTCGCGCCGTGCCCATGCGCGGCCATCGGTGTAAGGGTTCATCCGCAAGGGTATTATGAATGTATAGAGAGGGCTGCCGTTGATTAGGATGGTGAGGGTTGAGAGAAAAGAAGACTCACTATCCAGTAGGGCCAACGTTGAAGAAGAGCTGCAAGTTCTTCCATTTACTTCGAGAAATGGTAAGCCACGAGTGGTGATGAACGCATGTAGGTGCACTCACCCGAGGTCGTAAGAGTTTTCGAACGTCTATTTATCGTCAGCCCGCTGGCGAGTCAAAGGGGGCGATCAAAGCACTCACATCCCCACGCTGCTTCGCGACGTTCCGATATATATCGTGATCCTGCCCTTCAACGGAGGTTTCCCCTTTCATGACGCCCCATAGGTGCCATGTGAGCATGATCGTCACCGCGAGGCAGAGGACAATGCAAAGCACATATATCAGGATGAAGATGACCTCGGGCACTAGGTATGGCCATACATGCTGATCCAGGTGTCAGTGATTATGCGGCAGAGGAGAAGGTTGTGACGCACATCATAGGAAACGCCGAGAGCTTGAAACACCTGCGAGTACCCCAGTACGCAGAAGCAGAATGTTGCTGTGACGAGATAAGCCCTGAGGATCCAATTGATGTTCAAAGATTGTAAAGAGCTACCAGAGAAGTTACAAGCTTACATGAACATGACGAAATGGCGTTCATTGTACAATCCTACGCATTGGTTTATCCCTGCGCAACGAATGAGCGTTTCGTTCCGAGATTTCAGTCCAGATATAACGCACACTGTCACTTATGGTTCAGCTCAGTCTAAAGTATAGACCATTAAGAGTGCTCACTGGGCAGTGGTGGTCATACTTCAGAACATCGTGCTTAGCGTTGACCAAAACGATTTCCGGTGTTGAAACGCACCTTGAGGATGCACTGATTACAAACTCTACAATGATGGGCCCTCTTCACAGGATATGTTATCAACGTCCGCCTATTGATGTATGGGTATAAGCGTTACTCACCTCTGGCCTTGCCTTGTTGCACTTCTTACACTTCGTGGTCGAGGCTTTCGTCATCCACAATGCGCTCTCGTCAGACCACTGCACTCCAGTCAAAGGTTTCCGGTTCTGAATGTTTCTCTTCTTCGCCCAGAGAAAACCCATCCCGGGTGTACGTGGTGATTCGTCGATAAAGCCAGGAGGTACAGTGCACACATAGTAGTAGTGTGTCAGGAGATTGAGGGCGATCAACAAGCAAACGGGTGTTGTGACAATTGGGATGGATAACGACGGCTGTATCACGCAGACTAGGCGGTAGATTTGAGTGACTATACGTAGCTATCATATCGATGGTGAGAGGACTCACAAAAGCTGAACGTCCCAGTCGACAAGAGAATCACCGCCAGTCCCATAAAATAAGGTCCCGCCGCTCCCGTCAATTTGTCTGCAAAGCGCTCCATACATTTGAAGCATCGGAACACTCGCCGCGCACAAATCATATTGGGCAAGTTGAAGGATGGCGTAGTAGAAATTGAGCAGCACTAGTACTCTGCGTTGTCGTTGCCGCCGTTAGTGATCACCAGCTGCGCGTCGGCGAGGCCGACTAAACTCCGAAAGCAGGGGACACCCTTGTTTTACGACCGCCACCGCTCACTATTTGACCACCATCATTTGACCATCATGTTCGATTTTCCCAACAGCCTATCGATAACTCGCTTGAGCCCCTCAGGCGGGGTACTCATTCCCCCCCCCACCATACTATTACACACGAGTGTCAACTATAGGCTAGTCTCCTCAGGCTTTAACAAGTTTCAATTTGGCCTTCGCGAGTTATGTATTTTGAACTTGAATATCTGAACTCTCCACGCTAGTGCGTCCCTTTCGAGTTGCAGGTGCCAAATATGTTGCAAGTATGTAAGTAAATGCCAATTGCCCATCCGAGTCGGCGTTGGCTCGGGCGCTCAAAGTGAATTGTATTACTATTGATGACAATACCGGAGGAACAACGGAGGAACGCAAAAATTGAATCAACATGAATCCCTCTGTTCACCCTCTTCTCCGAGCTCTCTTCCGTTGTCGATGCCTTCACCTGATCCTATACACTATCTACCTGTTCCGGATGTAGCCCTGTGGCAATCATTGTCCTACTTGTTCACAGCGCAATTCGCCGTAAGTGCAAACTTGTTCGAGACAATCGTTTCCTGACCCCATGTACCCACCAGACATATGCTTACGACTGGCTACTATCAATATCGGACGAGTGTACAATGGTTTCAAACTCGGGTATGACCTGGTCTATCTCGATCTATTTCTTGTCGCGGTATGCAGCCTAGGATTGCTCTTTTGTCCCCGCGGGATGAGCTGACGGGAAATCAGTATCAGTCAAGTCATTTTCCTGGGGTTTATTCTGTTATGCGACTGTACGTGACTTCTCCGATTGCTGATCCCGCAAGCTCAGAACTAAACACCCTGTTACGCTCGCAGTGGCAACGACAGAGAACTTTAAATTGCTTACCACGCTGATCGCAGTGTGGGCAGGGGTTACAGGCGCTGCCACTACATACCTCTTTTTTCTGCGTGTCCGAGCTGTCTACCTGGAATCAAGGCGGGTAACGGTTCTGTTCGGAGCTCTCTGGCTCGCCACGCAGGCGATGCTATCACTTGCGTCGGCAACGATTCGCCCAGGTCAATTTCACTACGACTTCTCAAAAGCTGTATAGCTCAATTGTGCATCTTTTAGCGCCCTTTCAACCCGAATGCTGTCTGGAAGTGTCAGCCAAATATGCCGTATTACCGGGTGCAGCAACCTTCGCTTTCGACACCTCAGTTTTTCTGGCAATCTCATATCGTTTAGTGGAAGACGCATCCTCGACCAAGACTGGCTGGCGCTCGCGCATCGTGTCAGTGACTAAAGGAAAGGGGCTTTACAAGCTTTCCAAGTTGCTGATGCGAAGTGGATTGCAATATTATATGTAAAGTCCATTTTATATGATCCTATCTAACTATCTGATGTTGGGCTGATAGCGGCACGATGTTATTCTCCTTGGCGTTTTTGGCAATGTTGGTCTCCCCGGCTCCTGACACTGTGCGGTATGCCCTCGTACCAGTTTACATCTGCCTCAACAACATCATGGCGTGTTGCGTATTTCGCGGTGTTGCGCTCGGAATGATAGAGCGTTCGCCGACTGTTATGGGTCTGACTACCACAAGACTTGCTGCTGCATTCGAGATGAGACCGTGTGCCCCGGGTGAAAGTCGCATCGCGGAGGCCCCCATGGACAGGTTCTCTTAGTATAATTATTTGTAACATATCGCCTGCTTTCCTACCTGCCTACCTACCTACCTTGGACCTACCTACCTCTGAGTCTAATTAACAACCACACATTGTAAACCTCTCACGCTATCTACGTATTTCTACCGAGCCTACTCTGAGGCTGGACCTCTTACCGCAACGACCACTACCGTCAGTCTTCCCCACTGCTAGTCTTGCTGGGCTATTAGCTACTGCTTCGAACAACACCGGTGACTTGTTCAAGACCGTCGGCTTTAACATGCAATGGGGCTAGCAAAACACCCCATAGGTAGATATTGAACTTTTCTCCTATTGGGGGCTCCGACTCGGATTTCGATAATGACAACGAGTGTGACTGGACGATCAGCAGGCCTGCTAACCGCATGCTGAGGCACGCTACTACTTCATTCTCGCACTGAAAATATCGACATCATGTGCCTCGAGACGCGTCCAAGCGCAATGAGCATATGTTGACATGCCTCTGAAAGCTCCGAAGGGCTGACTGATAACCCGTCGGACTTACCAAGCCCTCCACAGCTTTGCATGAGCTCTGCATTCTACAAGCATGCCAGTCACGTTCAATACACCGAGGACCCCGGGCCAGGTTCAACAGCTGCCAATTGTGAAGCATGTTCTATCCCCGCACATGGACCAGGCACCTTGTCGGTGAAAAACGCCTGAAAGCCTCAAGATAGCCATTTAACATCAATGCGCTTATTTTGGCCATTTTGACAGTTATGAAACCTATAACTCCTTCAGATATGCGGGCGCGTCAAGCCTTATTCCCCTTTAACCCCACCACTCGTGAGTGTCCTGGCAGTCACCAATACCACTCCCAGAAATTCAGACCCAATACAGCGTATCATGAAGAAGTTCAATCGTGCTCTTGCGCAGATCAAGGCTCGGGCGAGAGGCACGGATAAGCCTCGCTCGGGGGAGCTGCCTCCTGAAGTGTGGACGATCGTGTTCAAGATCGGCGAATTCAAGGTCAGGGATATTTCCAGAGTAAGGCTGGCTTGCCGTATGTTTGCGGCGTTGGCGAAGGCACAAGCGTTCTGCCATTTCACCTTCCGGCCTTGCGACGAGGAGTCTACGTACAAGGATCCCAAAGCAATTCACCACAAGGCTCTGGCGTTCTGGACCTCGGAGGCCATCGCGCCGTTCGTGCGGGAGTGCACTGTGTCCTCGGCATTCGCTTACTCCGCGCGCGGGATGCATGGTCTACCGCTCGAAGTGTTCTTCCAGCGCCTCACGAAATTTATACACCTCACCTCCATTCAATTCCAATTTGTCCCCTTCGACAACATCGCACTCTCCCAACTCGGGCAGCTGAAACAGCTGCAAACCATCACGCTTATTGACTGCACAATCATCGCCCAGTCCACGCCCGCAGTCGTCACCGTCCCCCACGTCCAACTCAGATCGTACACGCGGCTCGTGGACTCGCGGGAGCGCGGGCGGTTCGGGTGGCTGGACGTATTCAGCGCGCAGGCGACGCGCCGCCTGCACATTGCATTCAGCGAGTCACGCGTAGTGCATCTGCGCGGCGTGACGACCACGGGCTCGCCTGCACCCGCGAGCGAGGCCGATTGCGTCAAGGAGCACTTCATGCAGCTGCTGATGCACTTTGGGTCGCTTGAAGAGCTGCGCGTAGAGCCGTTCGAGACCTGTCCCGGAGGCGATGACAATCCTTACAAGTTCCACGTCAACCTGCCGTCTCTACGGCTGTTCGACGGGCCCAGCGATCTATGGGAGTGCTTCCCTGCGGGCGACGCGCTGACTGAGCTGACGCTACATCCGCTATGCAGAAATCGCTATTTGAGCGCGCGTGATGTGCAGGAACTGCGGCTCTCGGCCTCCATCCGCAGTTTGACCATGTACGTCAGTGACTTGTCTCGTGCACTGCTCGAGAAAATAGCACACGGCTGCCCCCAACTTCTGCACCTTGATCTGCGCGTATCCCGCATTGATATCCAAGTACGTGCCGCTCATGGGCTCATGCGCGAACCTCTACTAATACTCGTTTCCAGAAATTGCGCTATGTGGTGTCTGCGCTTCCTCTTCAGCTGGAGACGTTCCAGCTTATTGCATCAGCAACGGGCGCATTTCGCGCACAATGGAATGAGGTGGTGCATGATATAAAGCAGGTCCTTTTTTCCTCATACGCCAGCCTGCAGCGAGTGAAATTAATTGGTTCGGATGGAGATGATGGGGTTACTGACTGGGCTCGGGAGTTTTTGTAGTTCTGGTATGTTCAAGGCTGGACAATTTCGATTTTGTAAAAGTAGGTATGGACTTTGAAATTGTGGCGCGCAGGCACGTGCACATGGCTTGAACCTGGCGTGCGACGATATCCTTTTACGGAAGAGAATCCCGAGCTTCTGGGCCAATGACGCGCCACAACGTCATCAACGCGACGCCTGATCGAGCACCTCGCGTTGTCCACGAGTATAAAGACCTCAAGCCCATTTCTTGGTTTACACGACTTCCAAATTCCCCTTCAACTCAATCCACATTCAGCATCGATATCGCCATGTTCATCCCACAAGAAATTCTCACAGCAGTCCTTGTTATGACTGGCATGCTGACCAAGCGTTCGTCTCTCCTCCTGCCCTGCATGCATCCACCATTTCCTAACAATATATAAATAGCATCAAAAGTCGCCTCTGGAAAACTCCTCGACTTCGCTGTCGAGAAATGTCTCGACGATGACGGCAATATACGCTGCAGCAAGCCTTTCCTCGTTACCAGGGCTACATGCTACAACCTCGCGTGGACCACCGAGGGTACCGTCTCCCATACCACTGCTGAAGTCAGAGATGCTGCGAGCGATGAGTTGGTCTACTACCGCAACACGGATGGTGAATGGACCCCTGAGAAGAACGAGGTGAGCTTCGCGCATGGGAGGAAGTGAGCTTTCGGCTAACGCGCTGTGGTTTAGCTCGTCTACCTTGACTTCATGCCGAGGGTGTGGATGACTGGAAACGACACTGTTGAGTACACCGTAAAGACATGCGAGTAAGGCGTGGGATGTTCGTCGGACTTTTGAGAACAATTTGTATCACTAGCAGTTATGTACACCTACCAGCATTGTAAACAAATCATGGAGCACCTCGCCATCCAATCATAATTAATATGAATAACGTTACAGCCAGACCATCACACAGCTTCGTAGAATAATTGCTGTTTGTCCGGCGTATGGTTCAGAACACGGCGAAGCGTCGGATTTGACTTCATGAGCTTCGGAGTGCCGAGAGGAAGTCCTAATTCTCGCGGTGGCCTACAAAACCCAGACATCTTAGAGGCTGAGACTCTATGTTGGGTGACAAACGGATGATGTGGTCGAGTGCCTGCAAGGGAATTGAAAATTCGCTCGGTGAGCTTTATAACACTGTTCAGACTAACCTCTGCATGAGTGGTGGCAGCAAGACAGATCTAAAATTTGCAAAGGTTGTGTGTTATTAACAAACAAGGTTTACTCGCCTTTGACCAAATACTGACTTGAGTCACTTACAAAGGTGGGCAGTAAGTAGTACAACGCATCCTGCATCCCCCAATAATTCAAGTTGCGAATCACAAGATGTCATTGTCAACAACCACCGGCATGCCGGACTCAGTACGGTTGCCTCTCCCATTTGCCCACTGCTCGGCCTCGGCTCGGCCCAATTCTCCAAGTTACCAATCCAATATCTGCCAACCTCCTTAGAGGCAGGACTTCCAACGAGATCTTCCTCAAACGATCAGGCCTTCCCAAAGGCCACAAGCAATGGGATCGTATATTCTTCGGGATGATGGGTTCACCCGACAAGCAACACGGCCGTCAGCTGAATGAGGCTGAATAGGATGGGCGGGGTGTCTAGTCTCTCGAAAATCTGTGTAGTGGGGCCGCCCTTTGACTCCCCACAGTGCTCGGTGGACGCTGAGTACACTGTTGTCCAAGTGGGCACTCGCGACAGCACCATTGACTACTCGGGGGATTGCGGGAATCTTTCCAGCATGATTGGCGTATTCGCGCTGGACGAAGGCATTTGCACGAACCCTATCATATCGCAGGGATCTGATGCTACTGTTCGTATGTTCAACACGAACACGAACAAGCAAATCAGCATGACATTTCTTGCGAGCATGAAGGCGGGAACCCTGTAAGGTCAACTGCAGCTGGACCAGACTACGATTGCTGGCGTCGCTGGATTAGCGTCGAAGATCATCCTCGACTTCATTTCCCCTGATGGTGCGCACACTGGAAAACTTTTGCCCACCGGTAATCTAACGGACGCGCTCGATAACCATCGACAGCCACACCTCCACCATACAGGTCTATGTGGTAGATGCCACCAATGCAGCCGTATTCATCACCCCATCCGAACCCTGTCTCATTCTGTCCCTTCCACCCGACTCCCCCATGGACTTTCAGTCACTAGCCGTCTTTCAGTGCGCGAGTCCATCCGCCAGCAGGGCGACCCACCGCTCAGTCTAAGGTCGCCATCCTGGGCCCTCCACCAGCATCCTCATCCTCATCGCATACCGACGTGGACATCCTCGTTTATGCACTTTTCATAGGCGGCTTGCACTAGGCTGTGCCGAAGACGACCGACCTGTGTCTCGGCGCTGCGACGCACGTCGAGCACTCGCTGGCATGTGAGATGGTCCAGCGCTCATGGATGACAAGAGTGGCGTCGCTGGGGGAGTTGATCAGGATTGAGCATCCGAGCAGGGTGGTGGATGTTGGGGCCGAGCTCGGGGGTGATGGGGAAGTGAGGAGCGCCAATGTCGCGAGGACAGGTCGTAGATTGATGAAGGGAATCGTTTGGTGGTATATGGTACCTTTACATTCCTGTAAGGGTCCTCTACATCGTCCTTGCCATGCACTGATTGCTGAGCATCTTCGATTACCCAGCGAGACACGTCCAGGTTATAAACCACTTCCTCAACTTCGCAATCAGTGGGCGTAGTCTGGGCCTCTTTCTATTACTTCGCTTGCGATACCGATACCTCCATCGTTTCAAATCATCTGGGCTCATTGGCAGTACTAGTGGGGCCTGCCCGAGGTAGCTTACTCAGCTATGCCGGAGATTCCGGCTTTTAGCCGTTCAAAGGGCTCTTACGAAGCAACTTATCCTGCATCCAAGGCTCTGGCGCGATTCACTGACTGATCCTGGGTTTCTAATGGTGGAGGTTACAAAGCCAGACGGCGATGTGTCATCAGCTTGCCACTTTGTATATAACATCTGGGTTGAAATACATCACTTTCACCAGTTTCAAGTTCCTGCTATCCTCCAAGTCATCAAGCCAAACCCGCCTCACTTTCCACTCTACACACAACACCCATGTCTCAGTATTCGTCCAAGTCCACCGGTGTCGAAGTCGCCGCAGCACTAAAGGAAGAGATAAAGGGCAAAAATGGTGATATTTTACCACTGCCGTCCATGTAGCACCAAACTGACGACCTGTCCTTTCCAGTTCTCATCACTGGTGTGAGCCCCAGCTCGCTGGGGGAAGAGGTCGTGCGAGCTCTAGCTCCTTATGCGGGCCTCATCATTGTTGCTTCCAGAAACCGCGTCAGGTACGTGTATTTCACCCGATGCCCATTATTAATCCCGCTGAGCGCGATATTTAGGACGCAAACCACCGTTGACGCCATTATAAACCAAACCCCTTCGGCCAACATCAAAGTCGTAGTACTTGATATCTCCTCTACCGCCTCCATCAGGGCAGCAGCAAAGGAGATCACTGAGCCGATCCATGTATCCATCTATTCGCTGGCTCCATCCTCGTCCACATCACTCACATTGCTCAACAGGTCCTGATCAACAATGCTGCGGTGCCAATGGCCGTCGAGCTCAGTCAAACCGAAGATGGGTTCGAGAGCCAATTTGGCAGCAATCACCTTGGTCACGTCCTTTTGACAAGTTTACTGCTGCCCAACCTCAAGCAAGCAGCGGCCGGTGGCGAGGTGGTGCCTCGTGTCGTGAATGTCAGCAGCATTGCACACTACTCTGGCACCATCCGATTTGACGACCCCTATTTCGCGCTCCGCCCGACGGAGTATCACAAGCTAGTGGGGTATGCTCAGAGCAAATTGGCCAACGTACTGTTCTCTCTTGAGTTCGCAAAGAGATATGGAAAGTAGGGCCTCGCGTCTTTCTCGCTCCATCCGGGAGGTACGCTTCCTACAAAGGAACCCAGCCAATGTGTACTGACTCAACATATAGGCATCGTCGGCACACCCATGGGGGCATCCGTATCTAAGCAGGAGCTGATCCAATATGGTCTCGCGAACCCTGACGGTACCTACGTCAACCCGGATGAATGGAAAACGATTCCTGTTGGCGCTTCTACGTATGTGCCATGACCCCTTTCAATCAAGGAGGGGCTCATCTAAGATTTTCTTTGCAGTTATATTGTCGCAGCTTTCGAGCCATCCATTCTAGAGCATAATGGATCGTATCTAGCCGATGCGGCTCTGGCTCCCGCTTCATCTGACGGCAAGGACCAGGCTAGTGTTTTTTTCTACGCTGCCAAGTTCCTATCGTTGATCAGAATCTTACAGGATCTAGCCGAGAGGCTTTGGGCGTTGAGCGACAAGCTTCTGGGTATCAAATTTTGAACTGTACATTTAGAGATAACCAAAGTGGTCATTTCGAAATATGAGGAATTGCTTCATATTTTACACGGAGCCCTTCGTCATGGAGCAATGTACATGAGGCTAATTTGAAAGCGCACTGGACGACAACGGTCGAGATTCGAGACCATTCGCTCGAAATATGATGGTGACCGGCTGAAAATACACGCACCTACGACGTTGAGTGTTCGTTTCAAAGTGTACACCCCAGGTGTCAGCAAGTAATTCTTGAGGAACTTGGATTTGACTTTGCGAGACCGGGTTACTTGAAAGTACCCCAAAACCCCTGCTGGTTATTTCTATTCTGCGTTATTGAAATATAAAGGTCATCTTGGAAGGCGATCCAAGCGAGGCGCGCCTGCCAAGTCTCGAGCCATCCGAGTTAAACGACGGTCAGCCGGACGCCGGTTCATTCCATTACTTAGGGACACACTGGGAGACGTGAGGAGGACAGGAGATCAACTTCACCATGGAGGCGTATGGGACCCCATATTTATATTCCAGGAGAGTACAGGGAGCAGTCATGCACGTTGCCCGTGGCATATTTCTGTTTGCTGTGGATCACATCAAGCTTCCGACGGAACGTGGCGGTGTGCTCTGCCAACTTCCCCCCGTCTGCATCGAGCCCGGAACATCTGTGAAGGAATTCATCAGCAGTTTGTGGATATGCCCAGAAATCATATATGTTTTCTGAAAGACCTTCTCTGCCGCCAGCCTGTGTGCTGGCGGATCGAAATTGACCCGCCCGAAGAGTGGAAGTACTGATAAGTACTGTGACTCGTGGACCATGTGATGGCTAACTCCAAGTCGGACGGTGGCAAAAAGCTTGCAATTGGTCGCCATTTGGCTTCGCGTGTGTGATCGTCATGTGCCTAGTGGTGGTACCGAATTGGTTTAGTTGAAGTCCAATTGGAAACACGTCAGTCGCCCGCGTTACGTACCAACGCCATATCGCCGTCTATTGCATTAATATTCCGGAGTGATATTCAAGCCACGCTAAGTTCACACTCTAATGGACCTTGACATCCCCACGAGCTCGGCAACCCTCATTGATCGGTAAACCTCACCAACATCGCTCGCTCTTGCAACTCCCTCCGGCCCTGCCATCGCCACCCTGATCATACTCTCCACAGCCCGCGTGCTGATAGCCGTATCCTCCGCCCCACGGCGACACAGCAGCAACATCCTGAACACGCGACACGCCAGCGCGCTGGAAAGCGCGACGTAAAATGCTCTGATTGCATCAGAGTAGGGCAAGCCAATGTATTCGCCGCAGGCGCCGACTACAAGAACACCAATCGTCACACTTCGCAGCAAACATGAGGAATACAATTAGCTGGATCCAGAATGCGATAAACTAGTACGAAGCGTACCCGTAATACAGCTGACCACTGAGGAGCAGTGCCTTCGATACAGCATGCAAGCCTTGACCGCTAAAAAACCGCTTGACTTTTCCGAAGCGCGATCTGGGAGCGGCGGAAAAAGAGTTGCCATAGATCTTGTGGGATATGCATAGAAACACGAGCGTGTCGTGTAAAAAGATGCTGGTTTCAAAAGGCAGCGCGAGGTGATTCAAATGTGGGCAGATAGGGCCACCGCCTAACATAATAATGTAAGGGTAGACTAAGGAGTTGGGGGAAAAGGGACTGCTCACATTTTTGGACGAGTCTGAATACACCTATAATAGGCGTGAGGATGAGGAGCACCCATACGAACGCGAACACCGTCATGACGGGTCGAGAGCCAGAGTACACGGCCCGCATTCGGAAGAAGAAGAGGAGGGATGTTGATGTTGCGGCCACCCATGAGATGACCCACATTACGAGGGAGGTCGTGTAAATGTCTGAGCCTACTAATTCGGCGTATGTCAAGGCAGTCCAGATGCAGTATACAAGGCTCGCCGCACTGGAAAGAAGGGTCAAAATGATCGGACAAGAAGTTGTTCAAGTCTTACCGGGAGAAATGGTACACAACTATGGGTATGTTAAGCTCTGTTCGCGCCATGACTTCGACTTCCTCGTCGAGATTGCGTATCCAGTCCAGAACAAAGACCTTCACGCATCTATTCAGCAAACATCCAGTCGTCAGTCAGGTGAAGACATACCGTGATTACCGCAATACAAGTGTTGGCAATATTGCGGGCCTCTTCTGGCGAGTATTCGTGGGAGACCATGCAGAGGCAGAGCGCGCATGGGGGTACCGGGTGTGAGGGTACTAGCAAAGGGAGTTCCTACTTGCAAAGTGGACATCTCTAGCTCACCTCATTAATCTTCGGACAGCTTCGGACCCGACTAGCCTGTTATTCTGATTCACGTCATCACCGGTATTCGTGCCCTGGCGGGGGGCAGTTGATCTTGCTAGCTCAAAGAGCAATCGCTGAATGCATAAGGTCATGGAATTTGTCGTATTTTTAATCGGCCCAGTGGAAGGTGTCCGAGCCGCGAGTGTGATTTTGGACTATCTTTTGACGAAGTACGACGGCGTAGTCACGCACGGCGTGCGCAGATGTTCAAACTCCGACAGGTCCTTTTCGAAGAAACCCCTGGTCGGGTTTGATGAGGTTCTTGATGGTGGCGCGGGATACTTTGTGCGCACTTGTGTGTGCCCAATAATATATCGTCTTACAAGGGTCTGTCATCAACCACCGACAACATCTGCAAGACTCGGTAGGTCCGCCGCCCTTGCCCGCCGGCGGGACTTTCAACGGAATTATCCTCAAACGATCAGGCCTTCCCAAAGACCACGAGCAATGGGATCGTATATTCTTCGGGATTATGGGTTCGCCCGGCAAGCAACCCGGCCGTCAGCTGAACGGGGTATCTTACACATAGCAGTCTAAAAATCTTCGCAATAACACCTGTCGGAGACAGGGTTTGACATCCAACAATCCCTTTCGATGAGAGGATCATCGCACTCGAAAATGAGGGTCCATGCCCGCTCCAAGGAATGTCCGAAAAATGGGTTAGCGGGACTGCGACATATATTAGTCAGGGCTTGCTTGACTGCGCATATCAGGACAGCTTACCTCTCTGGTGTATCTTTGTAACCCCATCCCTCGTTATGAATAGGGTCGTCCAAGGGAGCTTCTAAAATGCTGAGGAGCTTTTCGTACTTGTGCTTGGGGTGTCTTCTGATGCGTTCGCGAGAGACGATGAATTGACCATGGTAAGTTGCGAGCAGGGGTTCGTCGGGATATGGTTTGTCTCTGCACGGAACATGAGTGAATGGACTTCGACAATCGAAGAAACGGCATGCCTGAAGAGCTCATAAATATCTCCCGTTCTCGGGAAATCTCCGTTTCCCCAACCGTCAGAGCCGTGGGTGACCGTCAGGTAATGCCCAAAGCTGAATATAAATGTGTGTCAAACGCGATGGT
Source organism: Athelia psychrophila (assembly GCA_001630335.1). Classification (NCBI taxonomy): domain Eukaryota; kingdom Fungi; phylum Basidiomycota; class Agaricomycetes; order Atheliales; family Atheliaceae; genus Athelia; species Athelia psychrophila. The sequence continues at coordinate 244,809 of KV417553.1, read as the reverse complement.
TCTGGCCCGGAACTCGGAAGTGCCAACCTCATAAACCCTACACGTTCGTTGATGAGCTTTAGGCGCTCCCAAAACTCGTCTTCAAAGACAACGTGACCTGGTGGATGCGAAATCAATGGCTGAACGGAAGTGGTTAGAGAATTCGTCACGTACCTTGCAAAAATATTGTTTGATACGCCAAATCATCCCAGTGATGAAGAATGTGCCTCAAATATGTAGCTCCCTCTCGTCCGATATTTTCCAATGGCACGACTTCATCCACGCCGGTTTTGGCAACAAAGTCGGTAAGAATTTCTGCCTGTACCGCTCGGGCAGATGTATTTCTGGGCGAGTGCAAGTCCCCGAGGCCTTTGTGATAGGCAGTGACCTTTGTGTTCCACCAATTGACCTCCCTCGTAATATCGTTGATGATCACGGGTAGGCCTTCGAGAGGTTCGGCATAGTACGCAAAAACAACCTCAAGTTGAGGACGAGCAGGGGATTTGATGTCACCGGTAGGTGAAAGGAGAGGAGAGGCCTCGTAGGCCGTGCGTGGTAATCTGTGTCGGCGCGTAACGGTTCCAGGAAGAAGGGGCGGCGATTTCGCAAAACCCGCTAGTCTGTCGAAGCTGGGGCGATAGGGAAGCAGACCAGATTGCTGAGCGACTAGTACAAGCATGGGAGCAATGCAGATGGTGGATAGAATGGGGATGAGTGATGAGGATATAGGTGCAGCGTAGCTTGATGATTTCTGTGTGCTTGGTTCGTTGGCTACAGAAAGATCGTAAATACAGCGCTATCACATGAATAAGAAAGATGCATACCTGGTAGTAAATCGTAGCTCCCATTTTCTTCGCCGTAGACATCGTCGTCCATCCGAGGAATCATATAGAGAGCAAACCCGATGGCTCCGACAAGCAAGACCAATTGCAGCCACGCATGCCCACGAACGGACCCACTATGGTCAACGGATTTTCCGAAAAGCAGCGCGATGAGCACAGTAGCCAGGGCCGCTGCAAGGGGAGGAAGTGACTGTACGAGGAGCGCATCGCGCGCCGAAAGTGTATGTGATGCGGGTATGTGCGGTCCGGCTAACGTGACCGCACCCTGGCTTATCGTAAACCATGCTGCGAACAGCACAGAAGATGCAATCCCGGGCACGGTGGCCACATTCGCGTACAATTTGTACCCCAGCACCCGGCCACCAAGGGTCAGCGCGCAACCTAGCGACACGAAAAGAGCAGTCATTATAGACGTCATGGAGGATGGATTCGACCGCCTCGTTAACGAGAGACGATTCATAATGGCCCCCATTATGACCGCCCCGAGAGCGAGTAGGATGCAAAGGTGGTCCTGCTTGCCGGCGCTTGTGACGCCGAGGCCGATCAGCAGTAATAGCACTGCGGCGCTAAATCGCGTGGTCATCGCAGAGCTCACAAGAGAAGGTGACGGCGGGAAGAAGGAGAGTAGACCGAGGTTGAGTGGCACAACAAGCACAGATATCATGATAGCCACCGCGCTAGGCAGCTTGAAGAATGACCTGCAGGCTCTTGAGTCAATGATATTCAAAAAATAAAAAGGACACCCTACTCACCACAGCTCAAATGTGTGCTGGGTACCCATAATTACTCCAGTCAAGATATTCCATGCGATCCTTGACCGTGTGTTCTGTGGGTTCAAGTCGTTTGAGGAGTTCGATACCACACGCCGCCTGGCCTTCTCTCCCAGCGCAAAGACGAATGCAGCGAGCATGTGCATGGACGGCAGCCATCTCTCCACCGCCAAGTGTTGTCTGGAGGTGATGTAAATAATTGCGAGCGTGGATAGCGTGCCCGCCGCTGCAGAGAGGTCGAGAGGGTTGAATTTTGTCAATGGCATCCCGCCAGATAGCTGGTGTCGATAGCGAGGGGAAATAGGTACTGAAACCCTGGCATTTTCGGCAAATTTTTATTGCATAGCCTAAGCCGCTCTCCCATGCAGTAATGGAATAGGTGTCACACAAACATCAACACAAATATCAAGAAGTCGACGCATCGGGGACGATCCGACGAACCTTCAGGGACGACTAAATTCGCCCGGTCGCCAATAAAACACAGGCAACTGAATTGCTGGATTAATTATCCTAGTGAGATATAGAGTAACCCGGCTCTGAGGCCATTAGTGACAAATATGAGAGACCTGACAAGATAGGAACCTTGCATTTCTTGGTTCGGGCTCAAGCAACTTGTTGTCGAGAAGGCGACACAGCCCGATGATCCGCAGTACGCAGTAAAGAAGCTACCAGTGAGCATGCGGAGGACCACTGGCAGATGCCTGATACCGGGCTTCATTTAGTAGTCCTGTGGTAAAGGGGTAAGCACACCCAAAGCTTGCCCAAAGCACACTCTTTATTTCGGCGGACTCATTTGCTGAAGTAAGCAATTCGGATCCTGGTGGTATAATATCTCTGAATCTGTCCTCCTGAGTGCAACTTCGGCAGGGGGTCAATTTTACCTCGGTAAAGTCAATCGGAACAGTACGTAGGCGTGTTTAGAGTTTTTTTTATTGTCAACGGCTAACCTGTTGAGACGGCCGTGTACTGGTGAGGTTCGGAGGTCGCTGTATAGCCCAAGGGTAGTTGGGACAAAGTTGGGATGCTCGGGGAAAAGGAAACGAATAGATTAGTGTATGTGTAGTAAAAAATATTGTAGCAATTGAAGAGGCATTGGGGAAGAGAGTTGGGGAAGAGAGATGGAAATGACCAGCCGCGGCAAGTTGCAGCCCGAATCCGATCGTCTCTGGTGGTCGTCTTTCCTGGCTCTCTTAGTCCCAGTGCCCTCTCCTCACACCTCCTCCCCCACACCTCTCATCTGCACCACCACATACCCGCTCACAAACCCATCTCCCTGATGCCCCCTCCCTACGCATCACCATCTGTTATTTGGGTTACTTATCTGCTTGCCGCCCCCACTGTTTTGATTAGTATAGTTATCTTTTGTACTTATAAATATGATCAATAAAATCGCATTTTTGAATGAAAAATACAATGAGCCATCCAAATGTGTGAACAGAAAGTTCCTAAACAGATTCGTGATTTTGGTAACGCTGCAAGCTCTGCTATCTACTTCGCGAGACGAGAATGACAGGAGGCGCGATCATCTCGCTTTGTATGCTGTAACCACCTGGAACGCGGCGCGCAGCCAGAACGCGCCGCTGAGCGGAAACTAAAAACGCCAAATCACAGCGGATCTGACTTTCCCTCCAAAGGTATGCCTATATCGGCTTAGAAGCCTGGGTGGAAAAGTCCCCAACTGCGTGCACCTATGTAGATACATATAAAATGACTGCCGAAGGTTCAACGCCCCGCCCGCTGCAGACTGCTGCGGACATGCCGCCAGATGCCACCTCACAATGCCTCATACCGCGGCGCCCACCCAACGTTCACAGGGCTTCACAGACTCCCGTTGGCTTGATACTGCTTATATTTTCAATATAGCATGACCCCAACCCGAAGTCAAACTTCGGGCAACTTCTCACTTCGACTGAAATCCAAATTATCAGCTTACAAGTGGGGGATTTGAAGTTATGAGACTTCCCGCAGCACTGCACTCCTAAGTATTAAAGTAAGGAATTTGCTTTATTCCATTTCTTGCTTTAATCTGGAATCAATTTGTCGGTGTCGCTTGCGCAGGATCGCCGTCCGTTCTGCCGCTGTAAACTCTTGCCTTTTCTCCTGACCATCCTTCACACTCCTTTTGAGCTGGAGGCAATATTATGGAATTTAAGCGCTCCTACAGTTGATTCCAGCCAGCCACTTCGTTTGTAATACTGCAGGAGGAGACTCGCCGCAACTGGCGTTTACTAGACACTGTCATTTTGTCCAGAAACTTACATAAAGAGACCTCCGGACACCTGAGGACATATCTGAAATGGAAAGCCCGGCACTCCGGCACTCCGGCGTTTTAGCTGTAGGTTCGTTGTGTTTCGGCGTCAGTACTAGTGTTTGCAGCTATGTATCAGTGATCGCAGTTGGAGTCTGCTCATTGCTCATGGCCTTTCTCCTTCTTCTACTATTTGTGTACACCTAACGACTAGGGTTCAGCTAACGACTAATCGTGGATGCGGCATATCGCGCTGCTCCTAAAATCGGGAAATTTAATTAGCGTACATAAGGATGCATATCTATAAGGACTGTCGACTCAGAATTAGAGCAGCGGGGGAGGGATGAATGGGACGAAGCAAAATAGAGTGAATTTTGTCAGTGCAAAAATCTCGATCAGTCAGATCCGAGAGATCCTCGCAATATTTTGTTACAGTTAAGAGTTAGGAATATTAAGAACATGGTAAAGAGCATATGAAGAACGTTTGGAGGCTCTAAGATGCAGGGAAGTGGTCGTTCGTCAAGAAAAGTAGACGAAACTGGCGGTCTTGAGCATCAAAATCCCCGCCTGGGAAATTAGTCGCTTCCTGAACCAATGCCGTAAATATCGCATCGTCGTCTCGGTCGATGCCCGACGCAATTTCTATTCCACAATAAAATCTGTAAAAATGACGAGCCTGGAGATAAAGGTTTTTGCAATCTATGAATCCTTCTTCTAAGGTACAAGATGTGTCGTTCCCGAGATATGATCCAATATCTGAGAATTAGTCGTTAGACGTCCACAAATAGTATGTTCACTCTAGAATGTCGAAAAGTATAGAGATATGTACATTACTGGCTAGGATGTCGGAACACGAGGTCCTCGGGGACCTCACAATTGCTCAACTCATGCATATATCCCACCTTTACGAAGTACTGGTTTGGATGAGCACGTTTCTACAAAGCTTACATCTGAGCCTGTCAGATTCTGCTTGAGGTGCTGCGATTGGAAGAGGATGGGTGCAAGGAGTGGGTGGTGGTACGGCTGACATGCCAGTGCTTGGCATCGCGCCGTGATGAAGGAAAGTGTTATTGAATTCGGGAAGCTATGCCAATTAGGCTGAGAATATAGAGAAGTACTACAGATGATGTACAGGGGAAGTGTGTGAAAATGAGGGAGAGGGGGAACAGCTCTGGACGTCGGGCACGTCGTCGCTGCAGAGGTGACTCGGAGCAAGCCTGAGCACGCCAGGATCGAACTCAGAACTCGCTGGCAATTGTGCCAGCTGCTAGCGATCGCCCTCGATCGCCGGTGTGCCGGAGTGCCAAAGTGCCGGAGTTTTACAGCGCTTTCGGAAACTAATGAGACTGGCCTATAAATTTTTTTTGCGTGAGCGTCACGTCGCGTCACCTGCCCGATCGGGAAACACTGTCAGATCGCGTCAATTCGTCGAGAAACACAAGTCGTGTCTTGGCCCCTTGCTTCCACACCCTTCCAGTATCAACCAGCTAAACTATGGTCAACATTAGGATCAGTGACGACAGGAAGGCTTGTGCTCTGGATCTATGGAATCAAGGCTGGGAAGTTGAAGACATTTGTCTCGCACTTGCTGTCTCTCGTGCTAGTCTGTATCGCTGGCGTGCTTACTTTGATTTGCATGGGAATATCCTCCGACCTCGCTCCCCACTTGTCGGACGACCCCGAACCATCACACTTGCAGCTCTGAACGCTATCCGGACTATCTATGACGAGGCTCCGAGTGTTTATCTTGACGAACTTTGCACCTACTTGGCAGTCGAGCACAACATAATCATCTCTACTTCAAGCCTCTGCCAAACTTTGAACCAAGTCGGACTCACCCGGAAAAAGCTGAAGAAGATCGCCATCGAGAGGGATGAAGCCCTGAGGCAGGAGTGGAGGAACTCGCTCGAGGCAGACTTTGCAGGAGATGGCAGCGAGTTTATTTGTGTGGACGAGATGAGCAAGAATGAGCATACCTGGAGCCGAGGTTATGGGAGATCAATGAGGGGCGAGAGGTCCGAACTGACAGATGTGTTTGTTCGCGGAGATAGATACTCTCTCGTGGCAGCTATCACGATCAATGGCTATATCGCGGCTCGTGTCGTTCCTGGCTCTTTTGATGCTCTCGAATTCTATGAGTTTATCTGTGATGAAGTAGTGAGTCTTTCGATTGTCAAGCACCCATTTTACTGACTGCATATATAGATGCCTCAAATGAATCCTTTCCCTGATGCTCGCTCTGTTCTCGTCCTCGACAATTGTCAGATCCACCACAATGATCCTATCGTCGAGCTTGTCCGTGCTGCTGGTGAGGCTTTTGAACCTCACAAACCATCCATTACCTTATTACTGAAATATGCCAGGTTGTCTTATCCTTTATCTACCCGCATATTCTCCAGATCTGAATCCGATTGAAGAGTCTTTCAGTGCCCGTGAGTATATGCAGCCTCGCCCTGACTCCCAAAGCTTATGCCATCCTCTCGCAGTCAAGGCATACCTTAGGCGACGTGGACCAATCCTCCGCACCCACCCAGACCCTGAATTAGCCATAATCGAAGCTTGCGGAGCCATATCACCTGAAAGTTGTGAAGCCTGGTTCAAACACGCAGGGTATATTCACTAGTGGGTGAGCTATGGATGCGGGAGACAGTGGTACAGAGCAGTTCGTTGGATATTGATTTCATTTGTACAAAGCTGTACAAAGTAATACAGTCTATCGAGTTCGGTTGAATGATGCAGCAAGAGTACGATACACGTCCAAGAAAAGTACAAGAAAGAGTAAGCATTTATACCCGGTCCCATAGACCGTCCTTCACATCTCGACAGAAAATGGTATGTGCTTCAAGAAACTCGCCCCACCCTAGACTCGAGAACTTCGCCACAGATTTCCACTCTTTCTCATCTAAGGTCAAGACACTGTTGTTACCGGGACGGTATTCGAGAATTGCGAGTTTCTTCTGGTTGTCCTCAGAGATGTCGTACTTTTCGCAGAAGGCTGCAAGAGGGACTTTCTGAAGGCGGGCTCGACATGGGGATTTGTTGAGAGTAGGGCTAGGGATCGGAGTTGCAGGAGGAGCCTGTTGGATGTTGGGTGGTGGGTATTGGGCCTGCTGGGTGTACGGAGATGGATAGCCGGGATAGAACTGACCAGGCCATGGGTGCTGCGCCCATGCTCCGGGGGGAGCAAGTTGATCGTGGTTGGGGACTTCGGGTGCAGGAGCCTTGGAAGGCAGGCGCAGCTTCTTTGAATCTTCAAAGTGCGGGGAGGCTTCTGGGGGTTGGAATTCAGTTGCATTCCCATTCGCCTATGGACCATCAGAATAAGGTTAGCAATTATAGAATGAGAAATAAGTGAAGCCTCACCATGTGTGCCGACCACACTTTCAGCCTGAGGTCAGTCAGCTCAAAAAAGCGGCCATTCGGGTCCTTGTAGACGGCTTTGGTGGGAAACTCTGGGTGTGCCCCGGTCGGATAGCGTGCAACCAACTTGTCGCGTGCATCGCTCGAGCGGTCGGAGAGATTGGCCTGTTCAAAGCACATTAGCATATAATCTAATAAAAGTACGATGAGCGCTCACCAATTGTGCGCTGCGCGAGATAAGCTCGGGGTTCTGGGCTGCAACCTCGGCATCATAATCGAATGGATCTTCGACTTGACCCGGGTCACCAGTGTCCCAACTCTACGAGAAGCTGTTACTTATAGCGCATAATAAGAACTAAGACCACTTACAACGTCCTTCGCGGGGGGCGGCATATACAACGTGAGAGCTGCTGCACCCCGCTTCGCTTTGACTTTGGCTGAAGCAACCAAGGCACAAAAGCCATCTTGATCAGTCACAGGTTTTCGTTTTGAGTTGGCTGGTTGGTCCCACTTCCAGGTAAAGTGCTTGACTGCGAGCATGTTGACGTTGCAGGGGGTCTTAGCGGCAATTGCAGTCTGGAAATCGTCGAATGAGGCATTGACAGGTAGCATGGATGGACCACGGCGGATGATAGAGACAGCGGGAGCTTTGGCTCCTTTGCGAGGGGCTGCAGTTGGTTTCAGGCTTTCGATCTCAATGTAAACCGCGACCTCAAGAATTTCTTCTTCCGCCTCCTCTTCTGTATCCTCCTCATCTTGTACGCTCTTTTTCTGCTTCTTCTTCTTCTTGTCCTTCCCCTTCTGTGCACGAGCCTTCCTCTTCCGTGTCGGACCCTCACTGTCATCATCCTCATCTGCTGCCTCCTTCTCTGCTTTCTCCCGCGCCCGCTTTTCTTTGGCTTTCTGAGCTCGCCTGGCCTTCCTCTCTGTGTCGGTGAGTGTCTTTCGTGGTGTACGGGTAGTTGCAGGTGTGTCGGAGCTGCTCTCCCGGTCGGAATAGTTTTGGTCGGGTTCATAGGGCACGAATTGCATTGGTCCGAAATCAGGGGCTTCTGATGATGTCTAAACATAGGTTGAGTATGATTGATTGACTCATACCATTGATGATTGAGTCAAATGTCGTAGGCTTGTCCAAGTAGAAATCAAATGCATCGTCTACATGGGCTTCAGGCAGTACTCTCAGACGGGGTTCGTGGGCATCAAGATCGGCGGCGGCCCTCGTTTGGGAGCCAAGATGCTCAAGCTCGTTGTCAGATACAGTGAGGTCAATCTCCATGGGGACAAATAGTGCAGAGACACGCGGAAGGCTGGTAAAATGAGGGGCAAGGACGCGACTTGTGTTTCTCGACGAATTGACGCGATCTGACAGTGTTTCCCGATCGGGCAGGTGACGCGACGTGACGCTCACGCAAAAATATATTTATAGGCCAGTCTCATTAGTTTCCGAAAGCGCTGTAACCTGACGTCACATGCATTGCCTAATTATAACGCCGTACCGCCTGCTCCGCTTTCCTAAGGTAGGCCGCATCCACATACCGCTACGTCACGTGCTTTCGACTAAATTTCAATGATCGGTTCATTACTTGAGCAGCAAGCAACCTGGTATCAAATTTGTACCAACAATCTATAGATATGCAGCGCTACTATACTTTCGTCTGACCGGAATATCAGTTTTAGTGAATTTGAGGGAGGAGATAGGTTTTTGGCTCTTAGATTTGGTGAGAACCTACCGGGGCGGAATCGGACCATTTTCAACCAGTAGAAAGCTATCTCCTCCTTCAGATTCGACATTATAAATATTTAAATTACCCAGTATTGTAGGAGAGGTAAATATCTATAGATTACTGGCACAGATTTGATACCAGGTGCTTGCTGTTTGCCTTAGATACGAAGCCCGTCTGTCACCATGAAGTCTAAGAGTGTTCCCATTGAGTTAAGCAGACCATCGGATTGGCCCTCGTGCTTACCGTTGTAAACTGCTGGCCCAAGTCGCGGATCGAGTTGCCGTGGGTGTTGCCGTCTGGCTCAAGCATATTGTCCATGTTTAAGATGCATCGGGCTCCAGAACGTAACCGAGGAAGGCACGGGAGGGGGCAGGGAGCAAGCAGGGAGCCGACAAGTGTTGGTCAAAAGGGGTGAGAGAGCGTCACAAGGAAACCCCAAGTCCGACGAATGTGTCATGGAGCGGAGTTTGAATGACTTAACCGTTTTTCGATTTCGACGAGCGCCTGCACAGCGGCTGTAGCTTTCCAGAGCTTTCCGCGGTGGATTTGCGATACCGGTGCATTCGTATGAATTGCCGATATATTAATTGTCTGGATGGCTGACTTTCACTGACTTTCATGCGACTAAATATCCGTCAATACCAAGCCAATACGTACACTTTGTACACACCGGTTATATATATCGAGTCCGGCAGAATTTCAGACCGAAAGACGACTATTGTTAGACTATTGGTTAACGTTGCACTGACTTTCACTGACTTTCCTTGACTTTTCGTTTTTACTGAGACTAGTGTGTGCAGCTATGTATCAGTGATCGCAGACAAGTCTGCTCATTGCTCATGGCCTTTCTCCTTCTTCTATGTTCACTCTAGAATGTCGAAAAGTATAGAGGTATGTACATTATTGGCTAGGATGTCGCACGAGGTCCTCGGGGACCTCACAATTGCTCAACTCATGCATATACTATCCCACCTTTACGAAGTACTGGTTTGGATGAGCACGTTTCTACAAAGCTTACATCTGAGCCTGTCAGATTCTGCTTGAGGTGCGGCGACTGGAAGAGGATGGGTGCAAGGAGTGGGTGGTGGTACAGCTGACATGCCAGTGCTTGGCATCGCGCGTGATGAAGGAAAGTGTTATTAAATTCGGGAAGCTATGCCAATTAGGCTGAGAATATAGAGAAGTAATACAGATGACGTGCAGGGGAAGTGTGTGGAAATGAGGGAGAGGGGGAACAGCTCTGGACGTCGGGCACGTCGTCGCTGCAGAGGTGACTCGGAGCAAGCCTGAGCACGCCAGGATCGAACTCAGAACTCGCTGGCAATTGTGCCATCGCCCTCGATCGCCGGTGTGCCGGAGTGCCAAAGTGCCGGAGTTTTAACCTGACGTCACATGCATTGCCTAATTATAACGCCGCACCGCCTGCTCCGCTTTCCTATCAATAATAAAGTCTCTTCCCCGACCTCAGCCAGCTCAACGCATTCCATATGGCTAAATATCACAAACTCGATACCGTCGATATTGATCTGGAAGCTGCTCACTCACCTCCAGCCTACGATGTGCCGCAGACCGACGCCCCTTTAATCAACCATGCCGCTTCTGCGCTACCAACGCCTGGAACGTCGACTTCTCAAACACCTGCGACGAACTTTATCTCCGTTATACACTCTTCTACGAAAATCACAGGTGATTATACCATCGATACATCCATAACAGCCGCACCCCTTGGCCGCTTCTTCCCTGCCGGATCTTCGGCCGCTTCGACTTCAAGGGTGTTAGGGGCAAAGACCGTGAATGCCACATTCCAGGCGAAGGATGGGGATATTGGGCTCAATCTTCGCGTCAAAGGCGGAAGCACAGCAAATATCAGAGTGGAGCAGAAGGAAGGACGTCAATCTGAACATGTCTGGGTCAATTTCGTGAGTGACACACATTATCTAAAATGCTTGTATAATATTTGATGCGATATATATCTTTCTGTAGCTTCACCGTGCACCATCGACACCGCTTCATTTGCACATCACGGGCTCTGACGACGTGAGGGTATCGCTTCCTTCTTCCTTCCGAGGGCCAGTCGCCGGTGGTAGCAAGAAGTGCGGTGATATACAATTCTCCCCTGCCTTTCGGGAGCTTGGGGTATCCACATTCTCAGTAAATCAGCAAAACCCTCTTGATGGGAAATACTTCCTTGGAGAGTGGGAATCTTGGGCTGGCACAAATAGAGAAGGGCGAGGAGACAACTGGGTAGGCGACCGACTCGTCGTGACCAGTGAGGGAGGTCCTGTGCTCGTCCAGACTTTCGAGGAAAAGGAAGCAGAAGATGAGGCGGACAGACAGTGGTGGCTTGGCAGGAAAGAATGGCATATGAGAGTGATGCTAGCATTCTGGAACATTTTTGTTGCGGTATGGGGGGTCATCTTAGCGATAGGGCTGTTCCTGGTCTCGTTGGCACATTTGGATTAAGCCTGCTCAGCCCGCGTTTAGGTAGGACAATGGGAACAAATGTACCAGTATTCAGTCATGACTAATTTCGCATTGGCTTCATCTCTATCACACGCGAGTCCGGATCAGATGGAAGTACTATACTACTATTCACGTTGGTTATTTCTACTCTTCGTGATTACAATCTATAGGCCATCTTGAACGGCGACCCAAGCGGGGCGCGCCTGCAACCTCTCAAGCCATCTGGATTAAATATCAGTCGCCATGCAATTTCAGTCCAATCAGCACGCACTGGGCAACGTGAGGACGAGCGGAGATCAACTCGGGGTTGATACCTTTCACCGTGGAGGCGTTCGGGAGATGGAACAGATCCGCTAGGGTGATTTCCTATCCGAACCCCCACACATCGTCAGCATGATTCTATGCGATAATGTAAATCAGAATGACGCACGTTGCCCGCGACGTATGTCTGCTGGCTGAGAATGACCTCATACGCATCCAGCTTCCCACCGAGGGTGGCGGTGTACTCTGCAACCTTCGCTTCGTCCGTGTCGAGTCCAAATCTGCAAATTATAATGAGATTAATACATGAGTTGATAGAGCTCCGGCTAGTGATCACGTACGCTTTCTTGTAGATCTTCTCTGCCGCTAAGCCGTGTGTCGCCGGGTCGAAATTTGCCACCTCGACGGAGGCGGCTTGCTCGAAGAGCGCACGGGCCTTGAGCTCGGTGGGGAGGAGTGTGGGGCCCTGGGCGGGGTATTTGGCTGCGAGATAACGCCCGATGGCGCGGCTTTCGTACAATTGGAAACCGTTGTCGTCCTAATATTGATCATGCGGTAAGCTGCGATCAGATGAGCAGAGGTATGGCGAGGGTGCCGACGTACAATGTATGGCACTTGACCAAATGGCTGCTTCTTCATGAACTCTGTCGATTTGTGCTCGCCCTTCAGGAGGTCGATGGGGACGAACGTGAAGGCGATGTCCTTTTCTTTCAGCACAACGGCTACACGCTTGGTGCAGGGGGAATCGGGGTATCCATATAGAGTCAACACCATGGTAGTATAGTAGGAGAGCGGGGTTGTTATCGTCTGGAATGTGGAATGTGAGAGGCGGGAAGTGGGAGATGGGGCAAACAGAGCTAATTCAGGGCCCCCTTTAAAGAAATGCATCTTCCCTTATCTCTGGACGCCCGGTGGAAGCGCGGACCGCATGGATAAGACTTTACAAAGCAGTGAGTCCCATATAGCCATTTCGTCGCACAGTCGCAACGAAAAGGAGTGCAAGTCGGGCTCAGTAGGGGGGAGAGGAGGACGCCGAGTGATACAACATGGGTTAGGGTTCCAGATTAGGAGCAGTTACTCAGCATTGACACAGCAAGAGGAGGACGGCCAGTGATACATAGTGGGTTAGGGTTCCGGATTAAGGGATGGCCACCCGGCAGAAGAGTTATTTGGGCCCTTTACGAATCTCCCTGACCTGATCATCGGCGAACAGATGCCAGAGCAGCAGCATGTCAGCAACAGGCCACGAAGGTGGCACAACAGATGGACGCAGGTGGGAAACATCCGAGTCAGATACCTGACCTGATCATCGGCGAACAGATGCCAGAGCAGCAGCATGTTAGCAACAGGCCACGAAGGTGGCACAACAGATGGACGCAGGTGGGAATCCTCCGAGTCAGATATTGACACACGCGAGAAGGTGGTGATGACAGCCAGCGGTAGCGGCGACGAGAGCAAAACAAGAGCAAGTGTTGCGTCAAAATCCTGAAATTTCATGACCAGTCACCAGGAGGCTCCTGTTATATCATCAGTCAAATAGCTCCCAGTGTTTGCCCAGTGCCTGCTCTCGCCGCAGGTTCCATGTCTCCAATTCTCCTCCTGCTCCTGCGGACAATCGTGGATCGCAGCTACCCTCTGATGTATGTGGAGACCTTGCGGCGTCGAGCGCCATGTGCTGACTCTCCCACGGATCCATCTGGGCGTAGAGGGATGGTGCTGGGAACCCCTCGGGGTGCAGCTCGTGTACGCTGAACATGCACTCCTGGAGTGAGTGGTCCATGGATCCGAAGTTGTGTGCACGCATGACCGGGTGGCATATGTCCGTGAACCCTGGGATGCTTGCCAAGACTCTCGCTATGATGGTGTGCGGCCGGATGCGGCTGATCGCTGCCACCATGTCGAGCGTGCGCAACGCAGGCATATTGGAGAAGGGCGGGATTATGCTGAGTACTCGGAAATCCATGTTATCAGAAGGTATCTTGGGACGAGCGGCCACAGTAAGTTCGTGCAGTTGCGGGAGAAGGGCAAATGGGACGGTTTTGCGGACTGTGTGGCCAGTAAAGTCGTATGCGAGGGAAAAGGTAGAGAGAGATTGTGCCTGTGGGTTTAAGATGTCGCAAATGGCTTTCATGAGAATAGCGGTCGTCGCGGTCTCTGGTCTTCGACCCTTCAGCGCCTCCTGCACTATATCGCGTCGTTTTCCAGCGACATCGCTTGTGGTTCCGACGTGACTATCGCTATACTTCGTGGGAAGCAGCATGGCCATAACCTTTCTCCCTCATGCGACGTGACTTGGGCTCAAAGTGAGGTTCTACGATGACAGTCTTTGCCCGGGTACCAGATGATGCCGGGTAGGTGTACCGATGATCGTTGGTCAGGAAGAGGTGTGTGATATGAATGTCCGGAGAGCACACAAGCAGTGGTGCGAATAGAAGCAGAGAGGCCAGGCCTCTGACTGCGATGGAGCGGTATCGGAATGTAGCATTGACCTCGCGAAAGTAATTGCACACGCGGGACAGGGTGCAGCCTACGATATCATCGGGGTCACTCGCTGGATTATGGGGCGCCATATTTCAACTGGATCTTGGTATGCAGCACAGTGCTGGCTGTTTGCATTAAATGAGATGTCTGTGCCGTATGGAGCGTGACTGGAGGTATCTCGGCTGGTGGTTTCCTATCGTGGCATCGTCGCTGGAACTTCAAGAAGTCGATGAAGGTCTGGGCATTAACAAAGCATCAACGTCTTTGGAATATAACAAGAATTCGCAACAAGAGCACGTACCTTGAGGTACTGCGGACGGCTAGAATACTTAGCAGCGTCCGGCGGTAAGACCAAGGAGGCAGTGACACTGGTAAGTTCGGCCCGAGCAACTCGGCAAGTAGCCGCTGTACGCAAAGAAACTTGCCAGACGGTCCAAGACTCCAACTTGGGCATGATTCGAGAAATCAAAACATTGTGCGATGGTGGTGCAAAGAAAGATCCCAGAACGCGCCAAATCCGGTGTAAATGACAAGCAAATGATGTCTGTAGGATCAACAAACTATCATGAAATATTAGCGCCCAATAATTTCTTCCTTGTTCCCTTTCCATACCACACCCATCTTTCTACACATCTCCGCATCTTTCAAAGCATGCTGCATTACGAGGGACCCGTTTGGAAACCCGTCGTGATCACGATGGTCGGCGTTGTGGGGATTGCCTTGGCCACGATGTTGGCCTAGTGGTGCGGCCGAGGGTTCGGGAAACCTCGTGGGCCTCACGGTGGACTGCGAGGCAATTTCGTTTGGTGTTCTTTTTGCCAAGTATGCTTATGCGACTGCTTGAGCCTCCAGGGTCGTCAAAGCCACATCTCACGACCAGATGAGGTCGTGTCGGAGGTATACTTTCGGGACAGTTACGATCGACGCGAAGCAAGCCTCCAAATCAACAAGGCCCGGTTCGCGCAGGAATGGCAGCAAGAGAGCGCCGCATTTGCTGAGGCCCGCGCTCTAGCCGGGGAACCCCCCATCGACGACGGGGCATCGTTCCTCGCCGCCTACACGAAAGCTGCAGGGAGAACCAACCAGCGCTACATTGACGTGCAGTTGAGGTTGCCAAAGTATCCGTCAGCAGTGGCATGCAGCCATGTTTAATGTCTCGGTGAGTAACATCAGTTTGGTGTGTACTGCAATATGGACTCAACGAATATCCCGCTTTGTAGACACAAAACAGAAAACACGTAAAGTCCAATAGGACCAACCCCCCCTCCCGATCTTATTTTCTTCCATCTTTTGGAATACGCGTTTCTTAAACCGGTCACGCTCCCATCCTTTATCGCACTCATTTCCCTGTCGCTGTCATTTGCACACTATCTTGCTTTCGTTGTGTTGCTTTCGTCCTCGCAATCCATACACTCTTTGCCGACCTTTGCATTGGACTTTTTTACCAACCACCAATCTATAGATCTGGGAGTCAATGTTAAAATGTTCTCAGTTCCGTAACTCACAATTTGAAAAGAATCAGCCAGGGGCAATGGAGAGAAATTGATTACACGGCAGCGAGAGCAGGCTAAGATAAGATAGGCCTCATGATCAGTAACTGGCACCAGGACGGACATTGTCAATGAGGATCTTAGACTGATTCCATGTCTGGGCAACGCGGGCATTTTGGAGAAAGGCGGGATTATGCTGAGTACCTGTAATCCCAGGCTATCAAAAGGTATGTAATGAGTATGTCGGGGAGAGCGCCCAAGCAGCTCTGCGAATAGAAGTACCTTTAACTGCGATCGAGCGGTGTCGGAATGAAGCGCTGGAGCACAATGACGAGTGTTTGCATTGGATGAGAGATGGGTGTCGTGTGCAGGGGCAATGAGGATATCTTATCTGGGTTCATAGATTGCAAAAGCGAACTTGAAGTCGATGGGGCCTGAGTCCTGACTGGGCGTCAACCAAGCATCATTGTCGTTCAAGTGTAACGGAGATTCGCAACACGAGGACATACCTTGAGAGGTTAAAGCAAGGACGAGAACCAAGGGTCAATGTACTATAGTAATAGTTCGTGGGCAAGTCGACCGAGCGCTATGTAAAATACTCACTGTGCGGTCGCAATACCGGGGGTGTCAAAATCCATGGCAAACCCATGTTGAAAATCTGTGAACGGAGAACGCTGAAAAAGTAAGCTACATACTGAATCGATCCTTTCAGCGGTGAATAAGAGGGTGATTTCCATTCTGCGCAAGTGCTTCAGTCCAGAGGGCAGTGCAGGGCAAGTCACGAGAAATTATATCCCAGCGGCCACAGCTGCTGCAAGCGAAACTCTGCTTGACTCGCTAGAGTGTGACATTGATACAAATACATTTCTGACACTCTGAAATATAAAAGGCTGTCTTGGTATTTAGACCAAGTTTAAACGGCGTGCATCTGAATTAGGATCAAACCCTGCTGCCATGTCCCTCGGCGGCATATCTACCGTGAACCGACAGTTCTCATCATCACCTCCACGTCCCTCGTATTTATCGCTCCCATGCTGTATTCAGAGCCCGGCTCGCAGAGCATAACCATCCTGAAGACCTTACATGACATACCGCTTGACAGGGCGATGTATATAAGACCTAAAAGGGTAGAGTACGGTGTCCCTAGAAACATGGTCACCGCCGCTGCTACGAGGATGCCAATTGTGGCACTGGAGCACATGCGTTAGCTCGCGGTGTAAACGGGGAGTGAGATTAGCATGCCCATAATACAATTGCCCACTACGAAGCATTGATTTTGAGACGACATGCATGCCTTCCCCCCGAATCAGGCTCATTAAACTGTTCTTCCCATTCGCTGTGGTGGGGTAGACGAGTTGACGGGAGACAAATACAAACACTAGGGTATCGTGGCAAAACACGGCCACGTAGTACGGGAGCGTGAGGGGATTCCACCGATCGCAAGAGTTGCCGGCGTTAGATGGACCTGTATCATGAACAAACAATGAGTCAGGTTTAACGAATGGCACTGGGAGGAAATGACAGACAATTGATGTGGGGGTTCCACATGAACGCAGTGGGAGTGGCTAGGATAGATATCCAAAGAACCACAAACAGCGTCTTCATCGATCGGGAATAGTTGTAAACGGCGCGAATGCGAAAGAAGAAAAGCAGGGACGTGGCCGCCCCGGAAATCCACCAGAATGCGTATTTTGCATGTTCCATCGGGAGAGTAAATGGAACACATTCCGTGTTTAAGAGTGCCTCGCAAATGATGTAACCAAGGCTGCCCGTCCTACGGTGAGTGGTTTCAGGGATGGGCTCGATATCGAAAGAGATTCGTGAGGCCTCACCGTGAGAGAAAATAAATGACGATGGGCAAGTTAAGACGCGTTCTTTGAACGATCTCCACCTCTTCGTCCATGCATAATACCCAGTCCAGGAGGAAGACCTTCGACAGAGGCTCAGTCATATCCAACGCACCCAGATGAACTTGAACTGTGACTTACTGTGAATATCGCAGCAGAGGCATAGGCCGTATTCTGACTCTCTTCCACCCCAGGGGCCATCGGAGAGGACTGTGTTCAAAAGGTAGTTGGCTAGCGATATTTGGCCGTCTGAGGGGAAAGCCATTGCGACAAGTACCGCGTTGCTCCGATGCGTCGGACCATCGTGATTCGTGACCCTGAGCCGCGGCTACCATTGAAACATAATAGATTGCCTATGGAGGCTATGTCTGTGGACCCATACGCCAAAGGCTAAATATTAACGTCAGCTGCTCTGTACTGTGCTCCCAAAGACTGACGGTGAATTAGCAATCTTGGCAACGTCCGGGAATAAACCGAGCCTCATCTCGCTGAGGATACTTGATACGTACTAATACTATGCCTCCAAGGTCCAAAATGGGCCTTTTGGGCGGTTTTCGCTCAGCGGCGCATCTGGCTCGAGGCGTCCGCATCGCGCTGCAACATTTTTTGGACCTTCCCGTCTGCATGGCATGCCGAACCTTCCAAGTTCCTGGTGACCAACGTAAGTAATGTACTTCATCCGTAATAAGGGCGCTGTCAGGCGCTGTCCAGTGTCGGGTGCTGTCGCCACCAGGTCGCCACTTCTCCGGTCGCAGCAGAGCGCTCAAACCCGATGGCTCAAACCCGATGTGCCATAGTGCCAGCGATGGGCCATCGCGTCCGCACAACCGCATCAAACCCCCCGATTCCCGAAGCAACGGCACTTTAGGTTAGGGTCAGGTTAGGAGCAAGCCCTTAGCCTGCTTCCAAGCCAGCGACCTTCGGCTCGGAGAGGGCTTGGGACAGGACGCTGAAAAGTCAAGATATTGTAGTGCCTGTAGCCCTCCAAGTACTCGCTCTAGTAAAGGCACGATTTCAGAAAATAAATTCATCTCAAGCCCCGCGTCCTGTAAAAATTAGACCGCCTTGAAAGAGGGGG
>KV417553.1:192027-226241 GCA_001630335.1 Athelia psychrophila | reverse complement strand
ATAGGAAGGGAGAACCGTCGTTCACTGTTCCGATCTCTACCTGCCACGGTGGTTTACAGTGAAGCGAGCGGGTAACGAAATGGACAGCATCAGCTACCGTCACTTAAATGTCACCCCCGCATAATTCAACTCTTTTGGTCACCTCCAGTAAAAGTTCAACGCTCTCCACCGGACACAGTCGGACATCTAAGCTTGGATAGTGGACGAGAAATACTCACGCTGTAGGGGCGTAATGACATTGGTTTAGAGCTGGGCACGGACCGGACGAGACAGCAGCTGGCATAAGTCGTTCGCGTAGTGGCGGTTAAGGAGTTCCATACAGTGGGCGAAAACGACGGGGTTGCTGGGTCTTGGGGAGGAGCGTGGGTGGCCCCTCGGTACGTGGGCGCTTTGGCCGCACCGCGCGACCTACCGACCAGGTTTGAGCCTACTGCTGGCGACGAGACACGAGACGGATTAGGCTCAGAAACCGCAACCTTGACACTGACAACGACTAGTCTGAACAGGCTTTGCGCAAAGATTGTCTACCACGCGGGGAGGGAGGCTAGACGCGAACTGCCGCTCGACTGCGCACACACAACGGCTCAAATCTTCCAGCTCTAGCTAAGGAAGAGCCCGATGGCATAGATGGGGTCGTTCCCGTTCTAGAAACACGCGCCTCTGAGGTTTCACGCGATATAAAGTTAGACGTAACAAGAGACGCGAGTACGGACGCAACACTAACACGGCGCGTCCAGAAGGCGAAGCGGAGGAGGTTTTTGCGGAGGGAGAAGGAGGTCGCGTTCTTGGGGGCATTCGAGCGCACCTGTCACCAGATGGCGGCGTACGTGTTCTTCCCGTAGTGGCTCCTCCAGCGGTTCTTCGCGAGCGCGGCGTGGCAGTTCGTGGTCGCGCCGTAGCAGCCGCGGCTGGAGCGGCGGTAGCGCCGGTTCGCCTTGGTCTGGCGGCGGCAGGCCTCGGTCCGCGCCGACCGGCGCTAGTGGTTCCGGTTCTGGCTCTTCTTCCTGTTCCTCCAGTTCTTCCGGTTCCACGCAGCACAGCCGACGAGCACAAGAGACCGTCCATGATTACGCAGATACAGAAAGATCGGGCGAGCACGCCGACCGCGTCCCCGTGGGTTCCGGAGCTTCGTCGTCTACTTCCCGTGGCCTCACCCTCCTTTCCGGCCGGCTACTCGCATCTGGACCCTGCTAAAGTAAAAACATAAGGTACGTAGGTGTGTGTTTTAGATACGAAACGGTACGTACACCCTACGCTAACCGTCCTGTGGTGGTCCGCAACTGCGGCCGAAAGTGCAAGGAAAGTTCAAATTGCAAGTCACCAGACGTCAAACTCGAGAGTCGAGAAGAGTCGAGGAGGGCGTATTTTAGCTTGGACGGGGAGATTTACAGGCGTCCTCG
The DNA here is from genome assembly GCA_001630335.1 of Athelia psychrophila. Classification (NCBI taxonomy): domain Eukaryota; kingdom Fungi; phylum Basidiomycota; class Agaricomycetes; order Atheliales; family Atheliaceae; genus Athelia; species Athelia psychrophila. The sequence continues at coordinate 224,841 of KV417553.1, read as the reverse complement.
CAGGTGTATTCGTAACTTGGAGCATAAGCATACCCTATCTGGCCCCAGGACGAGACTGCGGGCGAAAGTGCAAGGAAATTGCAAGTACTAGTCACCAGAGTCGACGTCAAACTCGAGGAGGGCTATGATAACTACGATAATAATATCCGGGGTGTTAACTTCGCTTGGATTAAACTCGATCGCACCAAACTACGACTATTCGGAGTACGGAGTTCGGAGGTCGGAGTTCCGTACATGCGCTAGTCTGTTAATTTAGCGGTCGGCAGAAGCAGAAGCAGAAGCGGGAGCAGAACCAGAAACGGGGGTCGGGTACGTATACCGGGGACGGGGACGGTGACGCTCGGAGGGGTAAGGTAGGCCGCATCCACATACCGCTACGTCACGTGCTTTCGACTAAATTTCAATGATCGGTTCATTACTTGAGCAGCAAGCAACCTGGTATCAAATTTGTACCAACAATCTATAGATATGCAGCGCTACTATACTTTCGTCTGCCTGGAATATCAGTTTTAGTGAATTTGAGGGAGGAGATAGGTTTTTGGCTCTTAGATTTGGTGAGAACCTACCGGGGCGGAATCGGACCATTTTCAACCAGTAGAAAGCTATCTCCTCCTTCAGATTCGACATTATAAATATTTAAATTACCCAGTATTGTAGGAGAGGTAAATATCTATAGATTACTGGCACAGATTTGATACCAGGTGCTTGCTGCTCAAGTAATGAACCGATCGTTGAAACTTAGTCGAAAGCACGTGACGTAGCGGTCTGTGGATGCGGCCTACCTTATCAATAATAAAGTCTCTTCCCGACCTCAGCCAGCTCAACGCATTCCATATGGCTAAATATCACAAACTCGATACCGTCAATGTTGATCTGGAAGCTGCTCACTCACCTCCAGCCTACGATACGCCGCAGACCGATGCCCCTATAATTAACCATGCCGCTTCTGCGCTACCAACGCCTGGAACGTCGACTTCTCAAACACCTGCGACGAACTTTATCTCCGTTATACACTCTTCTACGAAAATCACGGGTGATTATAACATCGATACATCCATAGCAGCTGCACCCATTGGCCGCCTCTTCCCTGCCGGATCTTCGGCCGCTTCGACTTCAAGGGTGTTAGGGGCAAAGACCGTGAATGCCATATTCCAGGCGAAGGATGAGGATATTGAACTCAATCTTCGCGTCAAAGGCGGAAGCACAGCAAATATCAGAGTGGAGCAGAAGGAAGGATATCATTCTGAACATGTCTGGGTCAATTTTGTGAGTGACACACATCATTTAAAATGCTTGTATACTGTTTGATGCGATATCTGTAGCTTCACCGTGCACCATCGACACCGCTTCATTTGCACATCACAGGCTCTGACGCCGTGAGGGTATCGCCTCCTTCTTCCTTCCGAGGGCCAGTCGCCGGTGGGAGCAAGAAGTGCGGTGATATACAATTCTCCCCTGCCTTTCGGGAGCTTGGGGTATCCACATTCTCAGTAAATCAACAAAACCCTCTTGATGGGAAATACTTCCTTGGAGAGTGGGAATCTTGGGATAGAGAAGGGCGAGGAGCCAACTGGGTAGGCGACCGACTCGTCGTGACCAGTGAGGGAGGTCCTGTGCTCGTCCAGACTTACGAGGAAAAGGAAGCAGAAGATGAGGCCATCAGACAGTGGTGGCTTGGCAGGAAAGAATGGCATATGAGAGTGATGCTAGCATTCTGGAACATTTTTGTTGCGGTATGGGGGGTCATCTTAGCGATAGGGCTGTTCCTGGTCTCGTTGGCACATTTGGATTAAGCCTGCTCAGCCCGCGTTTAGGTAGGACAATGGGAACAAATGTACCAGTATTCAGTCATGACTAATTTCGCATTGGCTTCATCTCTATCACACGCGAGTCCGGATCAGATGGAAGTACTATACTACTATTCACGTTGGTTATTTCTACTCTTCGTGATTACAATCTATAGGCCATCTTGAACGGCGACCCAAGCGGGGCGCGCCTGCAACCTCTCAAGCCATCTGGATTAAATATCAGTCGCCATGCAATTTCAGTCCAATCAGCACGCACTGGGCAACGTGAGGACGAGCGGAGATCAACTCGGGGTTGATACCTTTCACCGTGGAGGCGTTCGGGAGATGGAACAGATCCGCTAGGGTGATTTCCTATCCGAACCCCCACACATCGTCAGCATGATTCTATGCGATAATGTAAATCAGAATGACGCACGTTGCCCGCGACGTATGTCTGCTGGCTGAGAATGACCTCATACGCATCCAGCTTCCCACCGAGGGTGGCGGTGTACTCTGCAACCTTCGCTTCGTCCGTGTCGAGTCCAAATCTGCAAATTATAATGAGATTAATACATGAGTTGATAGAGCTCCGGCTAGTGATCACGTACGCTTTCTTGTAGATCTTCTCTGCCGCTAAGCCGTGTGTCGCCGGGTCGAAATTTGCCACCTCGACGGAGGCGGCTTGCTCGAAGAGCGCACGGGCCTTGAGCTCGGTGGGGAGGAGTGTGGGGCCCTGGGCGGGGTATTTGGCTGCGAGATAACGCCCGATGGCGCGGCTTTCGTACAATTGGAAACCGTTGTCGTCCTAATATTGATCATGCGGTAAGCTGCGATCAGATGAGCAGAGGTATGGCGAGGGTGCCGACGTACAATGTATGGCACTTGACCAAATGGCTGCTTCTTCATGAACTCTGTCGATTTGTGCTCGCCCTTCAGGAGGTCGATGGGGACGAACGTGAAGGCGATGTCCTTTTCTTTCAGCACAACGGCTACACGCTTGGTGCAGGGGGAATCGGGGTATCCATATAGAGTCAACACCATGGTAGTATAGTAGGAGAGCGGGGTTGTTATCGTCTGGAATGTGGAATGTGAGAGGCGGGAAGTGGGAGATGGGGCAAACAGAGCTAATTCAGGGCCCCCTTTAAAGAAATGCATCTTCCCTTATCTCTGGACGCCCGGTGGAAGCGCGGACCGCATGGATAAGACTTTACAAAGCAGTGAGTCCCATATAGCCATTTCGTCGCACAGTCGCAACGAAAAGGAGTGCAAGTCGGGCTCAGTAGGGGGGAGAGGAGGACGCCGAGTGATACAACATGGGTTAGGGTTCCAGATTAGGAGCAGTTACTCAGCATTGACACAGCAAGAGGAGGACGGCCAGTGATACATAGTGGGTTAGGGTTCCGGATTAAGGGATGGCCACCCGGCAGAAGAGTTATTTGGGCCCTTTACGAATCTCCCTGACCTGATCATCGGCGAACAGATGCCAGAGCAGCAGCATGTCAGCAACAGGCCACGAAGGTGGCACAACAGATGGACGCAGGTGGGAAACATCCGAGTCAGATACCTGACCTGATCATCGGCGAACAGATGCCAGAGCAGCAGCATGTTAGCAACAGGCCACGAAGGTGGCACAACAGATGGACGCAGGTGGGAATCCTCCGAGTCAGATATTGACACACGCGAGAAGGTGGTGATGACAGCCAGCGGTAGCGGCGACGAGAGCAAAACAAGAGCAAGTGTTGCGTCAAAATCCTGAAATTTCATGACCAGTCACCAGGAGGCTCCTGTTATATCATCAGTCAAATAGCTCCCAGTGTTTGCCCAGTGCCTGCTCTCGCCGCAGGTTCCATGTCTCCAATTCTCCTCCTGCTCCTGCGGACAATCGTGGATCGCAGCTACCCTCTGATGTATGTGGAGACCTTGCGGCGTCGAGCGCCATGTGCTGACTCTCCCACGGATCCATCTGGGCGTAGAGGGATGGTGCTGGGAACCCCTCGGGGTGCAGCTCGTGTACGCTGAACATGCACTCCTGGAGTGAGTGGTCCATGGATCCGAAGTTGTGTGCACGCATGACCGGGTGGCATATGTCCGTGAACCCTGGGATGCTTGCCAAGACTCTCGCTATGATGGTGTGCGGCCGGATGCGGCTGATCGCTGCCACCATGTCGAGCGTGCGCAACGCAGGCATATTGGAGAAGGGCGGGATTATGCTGAGTACTCGGAAATCCATGTTATCAGAAGGTATCTTGGGACGAGCGGCCACAGTAAGTTCGTGCAGTTGCGGGAGAAGGGCAAATGGGACGGTTTTGCGGACTGTGTGGCCAGTAAAGTCGTATGCGAGGGAAAAGGTAGAGAGAGATTGTGCCTGTGGGTTTAAGATGTCGCAAATGGCTTTCATGAGAATAGCGGTCGTCGCGGTCTCTGGTCTTCGACCCTTCAGCGCCTCCTGCACTATATCGCGTCGTTTTCCAGCGACATCGCTTGTGGTTCCGACGTGACTATCGCTATACTTCGTGGGAAGCAGCATGGCCATAACCTTTCTCCCTCATGCGACGTGACTTGGGCTCAAAGTGAGGTTCTACGATGACAGTCTTTGCCCGGGTACCAGATGATGCCGGGTAGGTGTACCGATGATCGTTGGTCAGGAAGAGGTGTGTGATATGAATGTCCGGAGAGCACACAAGCAGTGGTGCGAATAGAAGCAGAGAGGCCAGGCCTCTGACTGCGATGGAGCGGTATCGGAATGTAGCATTGACCTCGCGAAAGTAATTGCACACGCGGGACAGGGTGCAGCCTACGATATCATCGGGGTCACTCGCTGGATTATGGGGCGCCATATTTCAACTGGATCTTGGTATGCAGCACAGTGCTGGCTGTTTGCATTAAATGAGATGTCTGTGCCGTATGGAGCGTGACTGGAGGTATCTCGGCTGGTGGTTTCCTATCGTGGCATCGTCGCTGGAACTTCAAGAAGTCGATGAAGGTCTGGGCATTAACAAAGCATCAACGTCTTTGGAATATAACAAGAATTCGCAACAAGAGCACGTACCTTGAGGTACTGCGGACGGCTAGAATACTTAGCAGCGTCCGGCGGTAAGACCAAGGAGGCAGTGACACTGGTAAGTTCGGCCCGAGCAACTCGGCAAGTAGCCGCTGTACGCAAAGAAACTTGCCAGACGGTCCAAGACTCCAACTTGGGCATGATTCGAGAAATCAAAACATTGTGCGATGGTGGTGCAAAGAAAGATCCCAGAACGCGCCAAATCCGGTGTAAATGACAAGCAAATGATGTCTGTAGGATCAACAAACTATCATGAAATATTAGCGCCCAATAATTTCTTCCTTGTTCCCTTTCCATACCACACCCATCTTTCTACACATCTCCGCATCTTTCAAAGCATGCTGCATTACGAGGGACCCGTTTGGAAACCCGTCGTGATCACGATGGTCGGCGTTGTGGGGATTGCCTTGGCCACGATGTTGGCCTAGTGGTGCGGCCGAGGGTTCGGGAAACCTCGTGGGCCTCACGGTGGACTGCGAGGCAATTTCGTTTGGTGTTCTTTTTGCCAAGTATGCTTATGCGACTGCTTGAGCCTCCAGGGTCGTCAAAGCCACATCTCACGACCAGATGAGGTCGTGTCGGAGGTATACTTTCGGGACAGTTACGATCGACGCGAAGCAAGCCTCCAAATCAACAAGGCCCGGTTCGCGCAGGAATGGCAGCAAGAGAGCGCCGCATTTGCTGAGGCCCGCGCTCTAGCCGGGGAACCCCCCATCGACGACGGGGCATCGTTCCTCGCCGCCTACACGAAAGCTGCAGGGAGAACCAACCAGCGCTACATTGACGTGCAGTTGAGGTTGCCAAAGTATCCGTCAGCAGTGGCATGCAGCCATGTTTAATGTCTCGGTGAGTAACATCAGTTTGGTGTGTACTGCAATATGGACTCAACGAATATCCCGCTTTGTAGACACAAAACAGAAAACACGTAAAGTCCAATAGGACCAACCCCCCCTCCCGATCTTATTTTCTTCCATCTTTTGGAATACGCGTTTCTTAAACCGGTCACGCTCCCATCCTTTATCGCACTCATTTCCCTGTCGCTGTCATTTGCACACTATCTTGCTTTCGTTGTGTTGCTTTCGTCCTCGCAATCCATACACTCTTTGCCGACCTTTGCATTGGACTTTTTTACCAACCACCAATCTATAGATCTGGGAGTCAATGTTAAAATGTTCTCAGTTCCGTAACTCACAATTTGAAAAGAATCAGCCAGGGGCAATGGAGAGAAATTGATTACATGGCAGCGAGAGCAGGCTAAGATAGATGCGGCTGATCACTGCCACCATGTCGAGTTTGCGCAACGCGGGCATTTTGGAGAAAGGCGGGATTATGCTGAGTACCTGTAATCCCAGGCTATCAAAAGGTATGTAATGAGTATGTCGGGGAGAGCGCCCAAGCAGCTCTGCGAATAGAAGTACCTTTAACTGCGATCGAGCGGTGTCGGAATGAAGCGCTGGAGCACAATGACGAGTGTTTGCATTGGATGAGAGATGGGTGTCGTGTGCAGGGGCAATGAGGATATCTTATCTGGGTTCATAGATTGCAAAAGCGAACTTGAAGTCGATGGGGCCTGAGTCCTGACTGGGCGTCAACCAAGCATCATTGTCGTTCAAGTGTAACGGAGATTCGCAACACGAGGACATACCTTGAGAGGTTAAAGCAAGGACGAGAACCAAGGGTCAATGTACTATAGTAATAGTTCGTGGGCAAGTCGACCGAGCGCTATGTAAAATACTCACTGTGCGGTCGCAATACCGGGGGTGTCAAAATCCATGGCAAACCCATGTTGAAAATCTGTGAACGGAGAACGCTGAAAAAGTAAGCTACATACTGAATCGATCCTTTCAGCGGTGAATAAGAGGGTGATTTCCATTCTGCGCAAGTGCTTCAGTCCAGAGGGCAGTGCAGGGCAAGTCACGAGAAATTATATCCCAGCGGCCACAGCTGCTGCAAGCGAAACTCTGCTTGACTCGCTAGAGTGTGACATTGATACAAATACATTTCTGACACTCTGAAATATAAAAGGCTGTCTTGGTATTTAGACCAAGTTTAAACGGCGTGCATCTGAATTAGGATCAAACCCTGCTGCCATGTCCCTCGGCGGCATATCTACCGTGAACCGACAGTTCTCATCATCACCTCCACGTCCCTCGTATTTATCGCTCCCATGCTGTATTCAGAGCCCGGCTCGCAGAGCATAACCATCCTGAAGACCTTACATGACATACCGCTTGACAGGGCGATGTATATAAGACCTAAAAGGGTAGAGTACGGTGTCCCTAGAAACATGGTCACCGCCGCTGCTACGAGGATGCCAATTGTGGCACTGGAGCACATGCGTTAGCTCGCGGTGTAAACGGGGAGTGAGATTAGCATGCCCATAATACAATTGCCCACTACGAAGCATTGATTTTGAGACGACATGCATGCCTTCCCCCCGAATCAGGCTCATTAAACTGTTCTTCCCATTCGCTGTGGTGGGGTAGACGAGTTGACGGGAGACAAATACAAACACTAGGGTATCGTGGCAAAACACGGCCACGTAGTACGGGAGCGTGAGGGGATTCCACCGATCGCAAGAGTTGCCGGCGTTAGATGGACCTGTATCATGAACAAACAATGAGTCAGGTTTAACGAATGGCACTGGGAGGAAATGACAGACAATTGATGTGGGGGTTCCACATGAACGCAGTGGGAGTGGCTAGGATAGATATCCAAAGAACCACAAACAGCGTCTTCATCGATCGGGAATAGTTGTAAACGGCGCGAATGCGAAAGAAGAAAAGCAGGGACGTGGCCGCCCCGGAAATCCACCAGAATGCGTATTTTGCATGTTCCATCGGGAGAGTAAATGGAACACATTCCGTGTTTAAGAGTGCCTCGCAAATGATGTAACCAAGGCTGCCCGTCCTACGGTGAGTGGTTTCAGGGATGGGCTCGATATCGAAAGAGATTCGTGAGGCCTCACCGTGAGAGAAAATAAATGACGATGGGCAAGTTAAGACGCGTTCTTTGAACGATCTCCACCTCTTCGTCCATGCATAATACCCAGTCCAGGAGGAAGACCTTCGACAGAGGCTCAGTCATATCCAACGCACCCAGATGAACTTGAACTGTGACTTACTGTGAATATCGCAGCAGAGGCATAGGCCGTATTCTGACTCTCTTCCACCCCAGGGGCCATCGGAGAGGACTGTGTTCAAAAGGTAGTTGGCTAGCGATATTTGGCCGTCTGAGGGGAAAGCCATTGCGACAAGTACCGCGTTGCTCCGATGCGTCGGACCATCGTGATTCGTGACCCTGAGCCGCGGCTACCATTGAAACATAATAGATTGCCTATGGAGGCTATGTCTGTGGACCCATACGCCAAAGGCTAAATATTAACGTCAGCTGCTCTGTACTGTGCTCCCAAAGACTGACGGTGAATTAGCAATCTTGGCAACGTCCGGGAATAAACCGAGCCTCATCTCGCTGAGGATACTTGATACGTACTAATACTATGCCTCCAAGGTCCAAAATGGGCCTTTTGGGCGGTTTTCGCTCAGCGGCGCATCTGGCTCGAGGCGTCCGCATCGCGCTGCAACATTTTTTGGACCTTCCCGTCTGCATGGCATGCCGAACCTTCCAAGTTCCTGGTGACCAACGTAAGTAATGTACTTCATCCGTAATAAGGGCGCTGTCAGGCGCTGTCCAGTGTCGGGTGCTGTCGCCACCAGGTCGCCACTTCTCCGGTCGCAGCAGAGCGCTCAAACAGGCTCAAACCCGATGTGCCATAGTGCCAGCGATGGGCCATCGCGTCCGCACAACCGCATCAAACCCCCCGATTCCCGAAGCAACGGCACTTTAGGTTAGGGTCAGGTTAGGAGCAAGCCCTTAGCCTGCTTCCAAGCCAGCGACCTTCGGCTCGGAGAGGGCTTGGGACATGACGCTGAAAAGTCAAGATATTGTAGTGCCTGTAGCCCTCCAAGTACTCGCTCTAGTAAAGGCACGATTTCAGAAAATAAATTCATCTCAAGCCCCGCGTCCTGTAAAAATTAGACCGCCTTGAAAGAGGGGGGGATAAAATCGGATAGTCAGGGTCCTAATGAATCTTCATTAGGACCGATTCATTAATGAAGCCTGGCATTGCGGGAAGAGGGAAAACAGGAAGAAGGACAAAGGTCCCGAATCGAGGGATAACTTGGCGTCATGTGATCGTGTCAATAAAATTTCTATCCCCAAGTCCTCCTAAGTCCTGGTCTAATCTTCTTACCTCGCATTCTTGCATCGACATGGCAGATATTCACGATCAATTTGATACTGTTCTCATTCTCGACTTTGGCTCCCAGGTCTGCTCTTTGGCTCCCCCGACCCCCTGATGATCAACTTATACCTGAATCGCAGTACAGCCATCTCATCACAAGAAGATGTCGCGAGCTCAATGTTTATGCTGAGTTGATGCCTTGTACGACAAAAATAAAGGATCTCACATTCAAGCCAAAGGGTGAGTATGTTGCACATTCGCATCATCTTCCAGGCTGATGCATTTGGTCAGGTATCATCCTATCGGGCTCCCCATATTCGGTGTACGACGACGACGCACCCCACGTCGATCCTGAAGTGTACAACCTCGGTATACCTATCATGGGCATCTGCTACGGTCTCCAGGCTCGTAACGCAAAGATCGGCTTCTGGAAGTATCTTGCTAACGTCCCGTACATTCGATAGGAGATAGCCCTCAATCACAAAGGAACTGTATCACAATGCGACCACAGAGAATACGGTTTTGCCTCTCTTGAGCCCACCAAACAGGGTCCCGATGGAAAGGTGGATGCGCTTTTCGATGGTCTTGGCGACGAATTCCAAGTGCGTTAGTCACCTCTCTGCTCCGTTTCACCGCGTCCGGTCACTAACATCTCGATCCAGGTGTGGATGTCCCACGGCGACCAACTCTCTACCCTTCCGCCATCTTTCCATGTCATAGGAAAGACCGACACCGCTCCCTTTGCCGCCATCGCGCACGACTCGAAGCCGCTGTATGGCATCCAATTCCACGCAGAGGTGACGCACTCGCCGCTCGGAAAGGAGATCATCGGGCGATTCGTGCTGAAGATCTGCGCGTGCCAAAAGAACTGGACGATGGAGGAGTTTATTGGGAAGGAGATCAAGCGAATTCGGGACATCTGCGGGGAGAAGGGCCGGGTAATCGGGGCAGTGAGTGGCGGAGTCGACAGCACGGTCGCGGCCAAACTGATGCACGAGGCAATCGGTGACCGGTACGCCTCTTTCGGCCTGACCGTGCACGTATGTTCAACGCAGGCTAACATACCAATGCTAGTTTCCAAGCCATTATGGTTGATAACGGTGTCCTCAGGCTGAACGAAGCCGCCCAGGTCAACGAGATGCTGAGGAAAGATCTCGGTGTCAACCTCACCATCGTCGACGCTTCCGAACTGTTCCTATCGCGCCTGGCCGGTGTCGAAGACCCCGAACAGAAGCGCAAGATAATAGGGAACACTTTCATCAACATCTTTGAGGAGGAGGCGACTAAGATTGAGAAGTTGGCGGAAGAGGAGGAGAAAAAGGGGGCTGCAGCGAAGGGGAGAGTCGAGTGGCTGCTGCAAGGAACGCTCTATCCCGATGTTATCGAGAGCATCAGCTTCAAAGGGCCCAGCGCGACGATTAAGACGCACCACAACGTCGGTGGGCTACTCAAAGACATGAAGCTGAAGCTCATCGAACCGCTGAGGGAGCTTTTCAAAGGCGCGAGCTTATCCTCTGTTCCTCGCCGATCTTATCGAAACTTATGCGTTTTCATTCATTATCATTTTGCAGATGAAGTGCGTGCCCTGGGTCGCCTCCTCTCCATCCCCGCCCCTCTAGTCCAGCGCCATCCATTCCCGGGCCCTGGGCTCGCCATACGTATCCTGGGCCCTGTCACCCGCGAACAAGTCAAAATTCTGCAGCTGGCAGATAAGATCTTTATCGACGAGATCCGAAATGCAGGCCTCTATGACCAAATTGCTCAAGCATTCGCGGTGTTATTGCCGGTGCGTGCAGTGGGTGTCATGGGCGACAAGAGGACGTATGAGCAGGTGAGCTTTCAATCGCCTTTCCAGTTTGAGATGTGCGAAACGAAACGAACCCCTTAGGTCATTGCCTTGCGAGCCGTGGAATCCCAGGATTTCATGACCGCTGACTGGTATGTGTTCCCACCCGAGGTGTTGCGACGTGTCTCCTCCCGCATCACGAACGAAGTGGCTGGAATCAACCGAGTTACCTATGATATATCCTCCAAGCCGCCTGCTGTAAGTGTTGTATTTCGTGGTTCTTCTCGTGCAGTGTGCTCATCTGGATATTGTGCAGACCGTCGAGTGGCTGTAATAGAGCCGACGAGATACATATGTCCAGTAGAATATTCGTAGATTTGGACTTCGCGTTGTGAGATGGCTTGGGTTCAACCAGTATCGGGGGAAAGAGTAGACAGCAGAGACACAAGCAAGACAGACCATACATATCCGAGAAATATCCGAGTTAGGGGTGTGCACCGTGCCCGTACTACACAGATCACAACTTATCCAGCAGGGCCACTATTTCTGTACCGATGATCCTCCTCGAGGCAACGGCGCCTGTGTTGTCTATTTGTCTCAAGATCTGCCTGTGCCCCATGCGCAACCTATGCATGCTGAACGCGCCTTGAGTACGACGCTGTATTAATTAGGCACTTTCTTTATCTGTCCTGTCTATGATGATGCTAGATCGTGGGATCCAGTAGAAGAAGGGGTGAGGTCTGCAGCGCAGTCGTAGGACCGATTCCCTACCGAAGCTACCTTCTCCGAATCGAGAATCCCAACGGGGAACAGAATAATGCTTGGTCATCGTGTTTTGTTGAAGGAGTGAAATATATCAAAGTATCCAAATGATGTTTGGGCAGTGCATTACCTAGACTCGAGAATCTGATGCGATGCAGCTTATGAACATGACGCTATCTCCCACGAAGTTGCCACCGTGACAAAGCACCAGATACTAGAACAACGGTGCACACGAACTCAGCCGGCCATATTCGAACTTGCAAAGGATGTGATGCGTCTCACAAGCTGTCAACGGCCGCAGGAATTATTCCTTTACGCAGAGCATCCGACTTCATATCTATAGTAACTCACTGCCTGGTCTTAATTGGCCTGTCCTTGGTATACTCACTCCTCTTCACTATCCATAGCCCTGCCTTATAGACCACATACATACTAGCACGAGCAGCGCGCTCAGGCCTCCTAGCGATGTTAAGCGACACTTCAAGCTTCAACAACAGCACAATCCTAGTGCTGAATATACTGTACCAACGCCTGCCTTGCTCAAAGTCGGAAATCTGCAATTCCAACATGCAACGTCTGGAATACCTCATTACTACATGCATTAACAAGTATATTTGTCGCGTGGTTTATATCGCATTTGCAGGCCTCGTCGGCCTGATGGATCATATGTACAGATACCCTTCGCCCTGGCGACCTGGCCCACGGCCAGATACGCAGAGCCTCCCCAAGCTCAGATTCGATGAAGCCATCTGATATGCGGGGGACTCTTTGTTCCCTTTTCATCGTTGGGTCCTGAGCGGTGAAGAGTGCAGAATGCAGTCATCACTTGGGGCTCCGAATCCAATGCCCAAGGCAAAAACACGAGGACAGGAATGACGCATCGTAACGTCGCGGAGGGTAAGGATGTGGCTGCCCAGGGCTGAAACCACGTTGTCGATGTTTGCAGGCTAGGTGCTTCTTTGAACATGCTGGCGATCAAGCTTGGGTTTTGAAAATCCAGGACCTTTACAATATCTCGGTTGTGTAGAGCCTGGTCATAGTTAAGTAGAAGGATAAATCGGAGACTCCGAACTGTGTTAGGCTTCGCGAGCCCCAACAAGAAATCATTCTCGAAGGGTTGCCTCTGTTGAGGAGTCAATTTAAAACAATCGTGTGCCACCACCTGAGTGATAAATCGAAGTCCAGGGCCAGAAAAATGTATAGGCTCTGTATATGCATCGCGCATAAGTTGATCATCCCAAATACTTGGATCCGAGAGAGACAGGCTAACTTCGACTGGGAGAACACATTGCTAAGCAAAGGATCTTGTGCTCCCTGCGCCAGTGCATTTTCTGACAACCATTGCTACAGTATAGCACAAACTTGCAGCCTGAACATCTGCGAAAGAGGAGTCCAGTGTTGGTCGCGGAGCACTTTGGAAAATATGAGAATCACTGTCAGGTGAATAAATTGCAGGCCGCCAATCGCACCTCTGGAGAACCGCAGCAAAAAGCATACTGGGTTTTCGCCTTCAAGATATCCGCATATTGATTGACCAGAGAAGTCAACACAATGATGTCTTGACAAACTTCGCCGCCCCGCCCAGCCGTAGGGTAATCCGCACTTGATGCCATGAGGTTTCGTCCTGTGCGATTCAAAAATGGCCGATATATAGCGAAATTGGCAAATATGTCAAGCATGCAACCGGATACATCCACAATGTCGTCATGCGAGCCGTAGGAATGAGTCAGTCGCGTGATGAGGGTGATGACGTTGGTTCTGACCAGCTGAGCTACAGAATCGTAACCCTTGAGGCTGAAATGCTTCCTGATAGCGATCAACGGGTAAAGCAGAGCATTCGCAAGCCGAGCATCCGTCGGCTGCGAGGTTTTGTCGACAAGGATCGATAGCACGTCAACCATGGCCATTGCAAACGTTGGGTGCGCTATGATTGTCTGCCGCATAATGGCGGTCCGTGGAGCATCATTATTCTCGAGCGTTAGCTGGTTCAGGAGATGTTTGAAATCGTGTTCGAAACTGTCCCAGTCCGGCTTTGCCTGTTTTGCATTATTCTTGATGCGGCGGAGCAAAATGTTAGCTACAACATCTGCACTACCCCCGCATTCTTGCATAATTTGCGAGAGGATTTCCAAGGTGGTATCGGAATAAGGGGGTGAAAGCAGAGACGATGCTTTGAAGCCATATGTACCGGCTGTGTCCCTCCCTTCTTCGACCCACATGGTTGCCATCATCTCCAATAATCCTTCGGTTTCCATCACCAATGTGCATAGTGGGGTGGATGGGTCTAAAAAGACGATGGAAACAAACATTCTGATGACCAGCTCGTAGGCCCTCGATCGGTTGATCACTGAGTCATAAAGGCCGCTCAACTTCTGGGAGTGAGCATAAGAGGTCCGGAGCCATATCCAGATGTCGGGCCACAAAGAAATCATATGCGAGGATATGGTTGCAGTCTGCTTTGGATCGGCCTTATCAAGAGCCGTGTACATCCCCTGCAATAGAAGAAGGACGTAGTCCAAGAACGGATCGCTTGGAGGGCAGCTGAAGCCGTATGGAGGTGTATGTGGAGCAACAAAAGCCTTCCACCTCCGCATGACACGGGTAAAGAAAACAGATGTTGCAGGTTTAGCTGATGTAGAGAACTCGTGGTCCTGGCCGAAGTGCCTTGTTTCTTCCCGCAATGTGTTAGAATCGCGCCGTATCTCTGCATGAGGGACATTCTGTAGCAATGTCGCAGAGATATCAAGATGCTGCACCAGAAATGGAAGGGCTAAACATGCACACCTTGAATGATTTGGCAGCGATGTTCGAGGATGAAGCCATATTTATATATATTAGCAAGCTCTTCTGCGTGGTTCGAGTAACGCGGTCGTGTTGAGTATCTTTTTAGAGTACTGGAGGATAATCTGGAAATATTGTAAGCCAAGTAAGACCTGACCAAGAGTTGAGCTTGTATACTACCAATTCCTGTGTTTCAGTTTTTCGGATACTTAGAGGTTAAGAAGAAAGATTAGCGCGGCACAATTGTGGGGACCAGCAATGCTCCCTGGACCCTAATTCGGCGTGCATGTGGCGCGCGCCAAATCGCCGCGTCCGATGGTCACTTTCTATACCGGCTCACACACTCACCGTATCACACGACTTCATGCACGAAAGTTGTTCAGAGTTGATATGCAATAAAAATGGCCACGCTGAATTTTTTAAATAGCGTCGCATGCGCTCAAACTGGCCTCCCCAGAGCTCATATATAAAGACGGCAATGAACATTCCGCTGCTGCATTCCGATACTTACTTTGGCTCCAAGTGTTGCGGGCCCCAACCACTCAGAATGTCAATCTTCCACGGGGTCACGTCAATTTGCCGGCACCAAGCGATCTGCGGGAGGTCAGCAAACACACGGAAACCGTTTCGTCGTTTGACGTTCTTACCGTGGGAGATTGATGTTCTACCACTGCCACTCTTTTCCGCCACATCCTCCAGCTTGCTCCCTGCCCTGGTGTCCTTTCCTCGCACCTTCAGCCCTTTTATTTCTACTGCATGTGGCGGAATCTGGTAAAGAATTCGTTCAAGCCCAAATCAAACGCCCGTGGGAAGAGCACAACCCTTTGATGAACAGAGACGAACATGCGACTCAGAAATTAATGAGGTGTGTCACTGTCAGTGCCACGCAGTCTATACAACTAACACCCTCTCCTATTACTAGCACCCTTTGGGGAAAGTTTGGGCACCCTCATACCCGACGTCTCTTACTACCAGCCATACCGGATACCCCCTCATGCGGGCTCTGCTTCATGCTATTTTATCGCCAGAAGGGGCCCGCAATAACACTATGTAATGCTTGTATTGCAGTGATCACGGTATGCCTTCACCTCGCTGACAACGGATTGTTTGCTGAATAGATGCGGGAAGGTCTTTGTTCTAGACTAGATATGCAATCTCGACGAGGAAGTCGAAGTCATGGCGCGAACAGGGCTTAACATACCCATAGTTGTGTACCTTGTCTCCCGGTAAGATCTGAACATCTTCTTGACCCGATCATTTACTAAACCCTTCTTTCCAGCACGACGAGCCTTGCGTTCTGCATCTGGACCATCTTGAAAAGTGCTGGATTAGCAGGCTCAGACACACTCAAGGCCACCCTCGTAATGTGGTGCATTTCATGGGCGGCCGCAACATCGACATCCCTCCTTTCTTCTTCCGGATGCGAGCCGTGTACTCTGTCTCTCGACCCGTCATGTTGGTTTTCGCGTTCGTGTGGGCACTCATCATCCTCACGCCTATCATAGGCATCTTCGGACTCGTGCAAAAATGTGAGTAGTTTGTTTTCTCCTGAGTCTACCCTTACATTATTGTGTTAGGCAGTGGCCCAGTCTGCGAACTTTTGAATCGCCTCGCGCTACCTTTTGAAACCAGCATCTTTTTACATGACACGCTCGTGTTTCTATGCCATATCCCACAAGATCTACGGCAACTCTCTCTCTCCGCCGCTCCCAGATAGCGCTTCGGAAAAGTCAAGCGGTTCTTCAGCGGTCAAGGCTTGCATGCCGTATCGAAGGCGCTGCTCCTCAGTGGTCGGCTATATTACGGGTACGCTTCGTGTCAGTCTATCGCATTCTAAATCCAGCTAATTATATTCCTCATGTTCTCTAGTAAGTGTGACGATTGGCGCCCTTGTAGTCGGCGCCTCTGGTGAATACGTTGGCTGGCCCTACTCTAATTCAACTGAGGCATTTTACATCACGCTTTCCAGCGCGCTGGCGTGTCGCGTGTTCAGGATGTTGCTGCTGTATCGTGGTGGGACAGAGAATACGACTATCAACACGCGGGCTGTAGAGAGTATGATCATGGCAGCGATGGCAGGGCTGGAAGCGCAGGGAGTTCCAAGAGCAAGCGACGTTGGTGAGGTTTACCGATCAATTATGCGTACCTAGCTTGTGGGGATTTCAAAGTCCACGGGAGTGTGAGATTGACGTAGCTTAAATATCGCTCACAGGACTCATAACAATGATAACATTAATGCAATAAACGGCGATACATTGGTACGCAACGCGGTCGACTGATGTGTTTTCAATTGGGTTTCAACTAAATCGATTCAGCACCACCACATTACGATCTTATGCACGAAGACACAATGGCGACGAAATGCAAAGCGTTTGGTCACCGTCAGACCGGAGTTGGCCATCACATGATCCACGAGTCACGGTACTTCTCAGTACCTCCACTTGCTCTTCCAGCAGGCCAATCTCGATCCGCCGCTAAACGGGCTGGCGCCTGAAAAGGTTATTTAGAAAGCGTATGTGAACTGCTGATGAATTTCTTCACAGATTTGCGGCTTGATGCATACGGGACGAAGGTGGCGGGGTGGCACACTGCGACGCTTCGTCGGAAGCTCGATGTATATGAGATATCAACAGCAAGCATAAATACGCCGCGAGAAACATGCGTGACTGTTCTCTCAACGTTGTGAGCGCGAGTATTTCCAGCTAGCCAGCTTCAAATTTCGAGAAGCTAGTCTCGAATCTCGACTGTTCTCGTCCAGCACGATTTCAAATTAGCGTCTTAAACAGTGCTCCACGGCGATTGGTTCTATGTCAGATATATAACAATGTCTCATATTTCAAAAGGACCATTTTGGTCATCTATGGAGATACACTTCAAAATTTGATACCCAGAAGCTTGTCGCTCAACGCCCAAAGCTTCTCGGCTAGAACCTGTACGATTCTGATCAGCGATGGGCACTTAGCGGTGTAGAAAAAAACACTAACCTGGTCCTTGCCGTCAGGTGAAGCGGGAGCCAGAGCCGCATCAGCTAGATACGATCCATTTTGTTCTAGAATGGATGGCTCGAAAGCCGCAACAATATAACTGCAAAGAACGATACGGATGAGCTTCTCCTTGATTGGAGGGGATTATGACACATACGTGGAAGCGCCAACAGGAATAGTTTTCCATTCATCCGGGTTGACATAGCTACCGTCAGGGTTCGCGAGACCAAATTGGATCAGCTCCTGCGTAGATACGGATGCGCCCATGGGTGTGCCGACGATGCCTGTATGCTGAGTCAGTACACATTAACTGAGTTCCTTTGTGGGAAGCCTACCTCCGGGATGGAGCGAGAAAGACGCGAGGCCCTGCTTTCCATATCTCTTTGCGAACTCGAGGGAGAAGAGCACGTTTGCCAATTTACTCTGAGCATACCCCACCATCTTGTGGTACTCCGTCGGGCGGAGCGCGAAGTAGGGGTCGTCGAAGCGAATGGTGCCAGAGTAGTGTCCAACGCTGCTGATATTCACGACGCGAGGCACAACGTCGCCACCAGCGGCTGCTTGCTTGAGGTTGGGCAGCAGCAAACTTGTCAAAAGGAAGTGACCAAGGTGATTGCTGCCAAATTGGGTCTCGAACCCATCTTCGGTTTGACTGAGCTCGACGGCCATAGGCACCGCAGCATTGTTGATCAGGACCTGTTGAGAAATGTGAGTGAAATAGCTCGAAGGGCGGATGGAGCCAGCGACTAGATGCATACATGGATCGGCTCAGTAATCTCCTTCGCTGCTGCTCTGATAGAGGCGGTGGAGGAGATATCAAGTACTACGACTTTGATATTGGCTGAAGGGGTTTGGCTTATAATGGCATCGACGGTGGTTTGCGTCCTAAATATCTCGCTCAGCGGGATTAATAATGGGCATCGGGTAAAATACACTCGCCTGACACGGTTTCTCGAAGCAGCGATGATGAGGTTTGCATAAGGAGCTAGAGCTCGAACAACCTCTTCACCCAGCGAGCTAGGGCTAACACCAGTGATGAGAACTAGAATTCATAGGAGCGGACGTCAGCTTCGCATGTTATATGGACGGCAGTGGCAAAATATCACCATTTTTGCCCCTTATCTCTTCCTTCAGCGCTGCAGCGATTTCGACACCGGTGGATTTGGATGAGTACTGAGACATGGGCGTTCTGTATAGAGGGGAAAGTGAGGCGGTTTGATTGAACGACTTGGAAGATAGCAGGAACTTGAAACTGGTGAAAGTGATACATTTCAACCCAGATATTATATACAAAGTGGCAAGCTGATGACACATCGCTGTCTGGCTGTATGACACCCACGATTAGAAACTCAGGACTGTCAATGAATCGCGCCAGAGCCTTGGATGCAGGAGAAGTTGCTTCGTAAACAAACTTTGGACGCGCGGATGCAGCCAAATAGGGAAAGCCCGGCACCAAATAAGGGATGCCCGACTTTCCTGCACAGCTGAGTAAGATGCCTCGGGCATCATGATCCCGGATGATTTGTAACGGCGGGGGTATCGTTATCGCGAGCAGCGTAATTGGACGGGAACCAGAAGCCCAACAGATTGTGAAGTTGAGGTAAGCGGTTTGTAATCTGGATGTGTCGTTGGGTATTTGAAGATGCTCAGCAATCAGCACAGGGCAAGGACGATGTAGAGGAGCCCTTACAGGAATGCAAAGGTGCCATCTACCACCAAACAACTCCCTTCATCGATCTGCGACCCGTCCTCACGATCTTGACACTCCTCACCTCCCCATCGCCCCGAGCTCGGCCCCAACATCCACCACCCCGCTCGGATGCCCAATCCTGATCAACTCCCCCATGGACGCCCTTCTTGCCCTCCGCAAGTGCCAGGCCAACTCCCACGCCATGGGGCGCTCGACGTGCGTCGCAACGCCGAAACACAGCTGCCATCGGCACGACATTGTGCAAGACGCCCATGGATATCGCATGCACAAAAATGTCCGTGTCAGAATGCGAAGATGAGGCGGATGCTGGTGGAGGGCTCAGGGTGGCGAACTCGGGCTGGGCTTGCGCGGTGGGGCCGAGAGGCATCAGCTCAGTGCCCTGCTGGCGGATAGTTTCGAGTACTGACAAAACCTGAGGTGATGAATACCGTGGGGTTGGTGCCATCTACCAGGGAGGCAAGGATCGTGCCGACGTGGCCATCATTGATATCAGAGCGCGTCTGTTATATTGCTGGTGGGCGACAATTGTCCAGTGCGAGTACCACCAAACGCAGTCAAGAACGATCTTTGACGCTGATCCAGCGACACCAAGTGGTCTGGTCCAGCTCCAGCCGCATTCTCGGGGTTCCCGCGTCCACGGCCAAAGCGAACGTCGCGTTAATGCCTTGTCAGTACTAGTGTCGATGTTGAACGTCCGAACGGTAGCACTAATTAGCAGAAGATGTGCGAGAATGGGAACGAGAACGCGGAGTGAACGCGAACACCTCACATGACCGCGCATATATGCGCGTCACGCCCACGAAAGTCAAATTGTCTTCGGCAAGTGCTTCTCCGTGGGCGAATACCCAAATTGGAACTCCGCGCGTTCGAGGGTATATATTCTCCTTCGCCTTCGCGTTCTCTTTTGTTTTCCCACCTCGCGCTCATATTATCGCATTTCCATTTCCCACTTCGTCGCCCATCCCATCTCCTCCTCACTTTTATCTCCCCAACCCAACTTCAAGCCGACGCGAAGAAATGGCAAAAGCCAGCACAGGTACGCCCCGCACCCCTTCTACTCCGCTTGACGCGACGATGCTGACGCGTCGTATGTAGATAAATCGACGAAGAGCGCGACGAAGGACGCGAACGCGCGGACGAAGGCGCCCAAAGCAGGTATGCGTCTGTCTCCCTTGCCCCTTCCACCTCGCGCATCATATCAGACCCGCATATATGCCGACCAATACATCAGATGCTGACGACCACGTGCACAGAGAAGGAGAAGAAGGAGAAACGCGCGCCGTCCGCGTGGAACATCTACATGGGCGAGCACCTCAAGACCATCAAAGAGGCGACAGGGAAAACGGGGCCTGAGGCGATGAAAGAGGTTAGTTCGTTAATCCAGTTTCTCCCCATTTCCCTCTGTGCTCGTATGCGCCGGGATGCCCGCTGATGCTTGCGTAGGTCGCTGCGTTGTGGAAGGACGCGCCCGAGAACCCGAATCGCGGGAAGGAGCCCAAAGCACGCAAGCCGAAGGCCAAGGCTCTGGCCGAGATCAAAGTCAATGTCCTCGACGACGAGGAGACCGCCTCGTCGAGCGCTGCCGAGGATGAGCTGCTTCCGTCGTCGAGCTCTGGGTAAACCATGGCTGCCGCCTGAGTGACTGGTGGGTGACTTTTCCTCGCTAGCTATATGCTGTTGGCTCATCGCGTCGCAGATTGTAACCTGTATGCGGATGGACTCTGATTCTGACCTGTGGACTTTTACCTTACGCTTGTACCTGGCACGTAATCCGTTCTGACATAGTGCTCGTCTCCACTGCGCTGCGCATTGCGCAAGTGGCACCCGGTCCTTGCGAGTTCTCGGCTACGCGCCTGGCCTTTGATCACGTGGGGAATGGCACGTCACGTCACCTCGGACGTCATGGTCCGCATCGATGAGACACCGTATGAGCCTCGGCAGGGTCTTCTAGCCTTCCAGCTCCATCGACGATGACGGAGAACCAGGGGGAATATCGATGCATATTGGAGTATAAAATGGCCAGTCCAGACTCCATTTTTCTGCACTTCTTTCCCGCTTTTTATCATGGACAAAACAACATCCGTACTCGCCGCGCTCGACGCTGGCAAGCTCCCCAACCAAAAACAGGTTAACCAGGCTATCGACTGGATCACGGAGAATGTCATCCCCGAGGCGCAGCCCCAAGGCGGCGGCGAGCTCAGCGCCCAGGGTAGGGTCATAGCGAACGGCCTGCGCGAGGTGCTCTCTGCGTACAAGCAGCTCGGATCCTCCAAGAATGGTGAGCACAGCAAGTACCCGCGATGCGATCTCATCTAATCAGATTTGAACTTGGGTGTTAGGGGACGACATTCTTCAAAAAGCGCTATGGCACCTCTCCGAGGGCGACCTGCAAAACACATCCACGGACGTGGTGAACACAGACGAGGCCGTGCGCGACCTCAATGCTATCCGCTCCGCGCTGCGCACCGTGCTCAAGGTCGCGTGGACGAACGTCTCCTCTGAGGGCTCCGCGCTCTTCGAAGATTTCGCGAGCATCACGAGGCTTGCGCTCGCGGACCTCGTGGAGGTCGTGGAGACCCATGCGGGCAAGGCAAAGGACGGCCTGAGGACGCTCGACACGCAAATAAACCAGGGAGAGAGGACGCAGATCGGAACGAAGGTGAAGAGCGAGGAGGAGCGCGAGCGCGACAGTGACCCGAAGGTGATGTGGCAGCAGGGGATGGACACAACAAAGGACGCGGGCACCACCGTCATTGGGGTGGGGCAGGACGTCAAGGCGTCGACGCAGGAAACGTACGACCGCACCACCCAGCGCCTTCAAGAATCGTATATCAAGGTAAGTCTTTTTCCATCCTTGCCTTATCTCTCAACGCACATGCTGATTTGGCTCGCATTTACCCAGATGTGCGACCGCAGCCAGAACGACAACGACTACCACCATGCGATGGTCACCATCTTCGACACCCTCTCCAAATGGATCAACAAGTCCGTCGACACCGCGTCCTCCCTCGACCAGTCTACCACCCTCGAAGACTTCATCGATGACCCGACGCCGGAGCAGCATGTCCTGCACGCCATCCGCCATATCCAGACCTTCGTCGAGCGGCTCGCGGGCGGCAAGAGCCTCGACGACTTGTGCAGCAAGCTGCACGCGTGCGCAGTGGATGTGCGTGCCGACCCGGACCTGAAGGCGTGGTTCGATGACCTCTTCGCGCACATCAAGAAGAGCCTGGACCAAGCGGGGTATGCACGCAGCGAGGAGGCGGGGCAGCGGTACAACGAGCTACGCTTGCGGTGGAAGAAGCTGTCCAGCGACGACAGTGACGTGGGGCGCAAGTGGAAGAGCGATGTGGATGCGTTGAAGGCCGAGATCCGCGCGTTCGAGGGCGCACTCGCGAACGACGAGGATTTGAACAGGGTGAAGCGGGCGCACGCCAAGCTAGGCGAGCAGATTGGGGAGGGGACGGCGAAGGGGGCGAAGGTTGGGTTGCAGATGGCGGTGGATCAAGTGGGGTGGATGTGGCAAGACTTGTTCAATGTTTATGCGCCGAAGATCATGAGCATGCTCCAGGATATCCCCATTCCCAGGCGAGTTCAGCTTCCCTTCTCCTTGCAACCATTCTAGTCACTAATCTTGCTTTGCGCGCAGAACGGAATTCACCGACGCCGAAACCGAGTTCGTGCTCGAGAACGTGGACATCTCCTCCTTCTCGCTCCTCCCGGGGCACGTCTACATCCGCAACATCACCGACATCGACATCTCCGCGCCCGCCGCCTCCTCCTCCGCGCCGACCACCACGCAGGTCGGCACCCTCACGCACATCAGGATCCAGGCGATGCAGCTTGCTCTCAAAGACGTGTCCTTCTTCTACAAGGACAAGACCGCCATCGTCGGGCCCTCGGACTTCAGGGGGCTCATGGAGTTCAGCCTCCCCGAGAAAGGCGTGGACGTGGACATCAAAGTTCGCCTCCTGCCCTCGAGCCCCGAGGGGCTCGAGCAGCGCAAGAAACGCGGCGCGTTCCATTTCGTGGAGCGGGTGGAGGTGAACATCGCGGAGGACGTCAAGCTCACCGTGCGGGAGAGCAACCACGAGATATTGATGACTATGTTCAAGCCCGTGGTGGTCATGCGTTTCCGCGACGCGCTGGCCAAGACGCTCGCTGAGCATATCCGCGCGCTCCTCGAGGGCGCTGATGCGCTGGCATGGGACGTCGGCTCGCGGGCGGAGGTGTTTGCGGATGCGGGCCTCGGGACGGGGGCGGCGTTCGCTGCGGCTGTGTGGTCGGAGATCGGCAGGCTCAGGAAGAGCCAGGGCGGGCTGCTGAACGGGTGGAAAGCGACGGGGACCGGGTTCGTCAAGGAGGGTGTGGCGGGGGGCAAGTTGGCGGTGGGCGCGGAGCCGCAAATCCTGGACGGGGAGAAGCACGGGCCGCTGGGGACGAATGCGCAGACTTTGAAGGAGCGCTTGCCAGACGTCGACATGAACGGCGCAGATGCGGACGTGGATGTGAGCAGTGCGGCGGCTGCGGTGGGGGATGTTGCGCAGAAGGGGATGGATCTGGTGCAGGAGGGCAAGAGGCAGATTCAGGGGTTCGCGCAGACTGTCGAGGCGAAGGCGGCAGAGGAGAAGAAGCGGGAAGGATGGGAGAGCGATGCATTCGTGTTCAGTAAATGATTGAATTCTTTTGGGTCGTTCTCTTGGGTCGTACTGTATTGTTGTAATGATACTTTTTGTATTTCATGTTGAATCCAGGTGTCATATCCTAAAAGCAGCTGTTGTCACGGCAGTTAGTAAAGCATGGTCCAGAGCTACAAGTAGCTCATTCAATAGGCTAGAATTGGGGTAGGCCAAGTTGCGAATCAGTGGGTCCATTGTCACTGAAGGTCCACGGCTACGGGTCAGAAACTGGCACGAGTCTCAGGTGGTATTCGCTTTAGACATCAACGTTGTAACTGTGTGTTTTAGACTATGTCGCGTTGGACGAGCATCGCATTGGGCAGAAGAGAACAAGCGCGCACGACCGTCCGCTGACAATATTAATAGCAGCCGAACCGCGGTTTGTTGATGAATGCGTCTGAACCGATCAAGTTTACAGTACACCCCGAGAACATATATTTGCAGGGTAATCAGTGATACCCTATCGTATGATTCCGGTCCAGACGATATACAGACTTTATACAAGATCGCCGCGATCAGCCCATGCAACTGATCAATTAAGAGCCCCACTCTGCGCTTGATCTGCCACACTGCAGGGTAAGTTGCTTTGTTTATCGACGTAATATCCTTTTTTGAGACCCTTGAAACCACTGGTGATCCACTTGTAACTGATTGATATTGAACAGAGGAGTTTACGGAAATCAGTCTTTCTTCAGCACGGCGACAATTGGGCTACGCAATTACGTTCTCTCGCTCGCGCGGATTCATCCTCATATAAGTAATTACCTTTCGCGCACGTTGCGTGAAACGTATTTGTGCTTGCTGAGGATAGCCCTGTACATGTCAAATTTTCCACCGAGGCAGGCGATGTACTACGCCACTTTCGCCCCGTCAGCATCGAGCCCAGTGAATCTGTAAGGGAATGATTCGTCAAGAGTTCGAATGGACATCTTCTGAGCGCTATTCTCTGCCGTAAGCTTGGGCGCCAGTGGATAAAACTTGGCCAACTCGACCGATATACCTTACCCGAAGAGCAAGACGGAAGGACTGAAAAGTGTGTACATACTGCGACTCGCGGGCCTTGTGGTGGCCAACTCCGAGCCGGTGGTGGCACAAAACCCACAATTAAGCGCGCCTGTGTATTCGTGTGATAATCTTCATGTGGCTGCTTGTGTACCGAATTGATTTAGTTGAAATCCAACATCAGTCGACGGCGGTGTTACCAATGTACCCCCATCTATCAAATCATGATCCCCAAGAGCGAGAGATAATGGCTGTGACGGAAACGGAGAAAATAAGACATACGGTATATTCAAGCCGCGCTAGACAGTAGACTTGCCACCCCGATGGATCTTGCACCGGTCACGCCACACTGATTGGTAGACCAGACCCACGTCGCTTGCCCCTGCCGCTCCTCGCGCTTCCGGGCCTGCCAACACCGCCATGATCATGCTCTCCACAGCCCGTGCGCTGATGGCCCAATCCTCCACTCCACGGCGCCACAGCAGCAACATCCTGAACACGCGACACGCGACACGCCAGCGCGCTGGAAAACGCGACGTAAAACACCCCGATTGCATCACAATAGGGCACCCGGCAAGCCAATTTTCGCCAAAGGCCCCGACTACCAGGCCCCAATCGTCACACTTGCCGGCAAACATAAGGAATATAATTAGCTGGAATCAGAATGTGAAAAATTGACACGGAGTGTACCCGTCATACAGTTGGCCACTGGAAAGCGGTGCCTTCGATACGGCATGCAAGCCTTGACTGCTGAAGAACCGCTTGACCTTCCAAACCGCGATTTGGGAGCGGCGGAGAAAGAGCTGCCGTAGATCTTGTAGGATATGCATAGAAACACGAGTGTGTCTTATACAAATCTGCTGATTTGAAAAGGCAAGTACACAGCGCGCATCCGGCAGAAGAAGAAGCGGGATGTTGATGTTGCGGCCACCCATGAGATGACCCACATTACGAGGGAGGTCCTGGGTATGTCTGAGCCTACTAATCCGGCGTATATCAAGGCGGTCCAGGTGCAGTATACAAGGCTCGCCGCACTGGAAATAACGGTCAAAATGATGGGACAAGAAGCTGTTCAGGTCTTACCGAGAAAAATAGTACACAACTATGGGTATGTTAAGCCCTGTGCGCGCCATGATTTCGACTTCCTCGTCGAGATTGCATATCCAGTTGAGAACAAAGACCTTCACGCATCTATTCAGCAAAAATTATATCGTCAGTCAAGCGAAGGCATACCGTGATCACTGCAATTAAAGCGTTGGCACTATTGCGGGCCTCTTCTGGCGAGTATTCGCGGGAGACCATGCAGAGGCAGAGCAGGCATGGAGGTATTGGGGGTGTGAGGGTACTAGCAAAGGGTGGCCCTACTTGTAAAGTGGGTATATCTAACTTACTTCATTAATTTTCAGACAGTCTAGCCTGTTCTGATTCATGGCATCTCCGGTGTTCGTCAAGTGTTCGTGCCCTGTTCCGCTCTTTTAACCCTTGAACCTTGAACCAATGCCCGTTATCGCTCTGGCCATTATATTGCGGCGCCGCACATACGTACATTATAAATCGCGGGCAAGAGCGGCAGTTGACGACGTCGAGAAGGAGAATTGATTTGTTGACTGACACAGCGGGCACAACTTGAACACTGATCCACTGATTATCTCTGATTATATTGCTGATCGCAGTCATGTGATGTTCATTGTGCCTTATGATCAGGCATGTCAATGAGACAGACACCGACACAGCCTTCTCGCCCTGGCCCTGACCCTCATCTCCACCTAAAGTACTGCCCCTGCTTGCCGGGTTGCCCAGCCCAGGTGCACTTTCGCGCATCCTGTGTCTTTACGTGCATAGACGGCGATAATCAGGTCATTGTAAAAGCAACATATGACTGAAACGTTTGGTGCACGCCTGGTACACGCTTCCCGCCGGCGACTAAACTGGGCGAGGAGCAGGGCAGTCCGTTCCATGGATCAGGGTTAGGCTAAATGAGCGCTCACTTGGCGGTGAAGCTTCGCCTCTTTCCCTTTCCCTTCATCCCCCCGGCCCCTCGATGGTTCACCTAATGTCTCTTCTCAAGCTCATCACGGCGCTTTGCGTGGCGACCTTGTCCGGAGCGACATATGTCATCGACGACACGAACACAACGATTCAGTACCTCCCTGGTGGCCAACAAGCGGCTGCGGCCGGTGTGCAATGGCATATCGCGCAATCTCCAGAGGTCAACATCAGTGCTTCTTATGACCAAACCAGGTATGCTCTTCCTGCCAATCTTTTCATTCGTCTTGAGCTCAACGCGCCCATGAACACAGTACAGGTACGCTGCGATTCGTTGCTGAAGAGGACTGTTGTTGACTGAATCGTGTGCAGTGGGGGAATGTGTTACATCACAAAATTGCACCATGACCATTCCTTTTCAAGGTGCGCTCACTCAGATCCTGTTGCCTTTTCTGTATGTCGCTGACTTGCTACGTTCCAGGCTCCGGGATCGAAATAATGGTGGTTCAAGTGAACTACGCGGCGCTCAACGTTTCAATTGTGGTAGACACCCTTCTGCCTTCATACCATTACTACGCGGAACCCCAGTACTATCTCCACAATTTCTCGCTATTCCAAATCCAGGAGCTTCCCACCGGCTTCCACACCGTCACGATAAAACTTCTCGACAGCCAATACGCATCTGGAGACAGATACGCTTACGTGAACGGCACAAGCGCTCTAGTTTTCGATTATGCGACTGTCAATGAGATAAACATCGCGTCCGGCTCTACACCTTCAACGGCAATTGCGCAGCCTTCTGCAACGGTTTCTGCGGTACCGACTTCTGCTGCCAGGTAAGATGACAGCGCTCCTATCCTGCAGATCGATACTGATCGCACTTCGCTCATCAGTAAAGCTCCAATCGGTGCCATCGTAGGAGGTATAGTCGGCGGTATCGCCCTCCTCATGGCAGGCATCCTCCTCTACCTCTGTCGCCACCGAATCGCCGCATCCCCCGCCCTCCGCCGTCGCCGCACAGAGATCGACCCAGAACCGAAACGCCACACCCTCGAAGACCCGCCGTCCTTGCCCCCGTCCGCCGGGCCATACAATGCGTCCTTCAACCCCCAGAACCTGTACAACTCGAACAGCCGCGCGTCCTTCAGCAACAACCAGGCACCATACCCCCAGTCGGTGAACCCCGGCCCATACCCCCAGTCGGTGAACTCTGGAGGCGGAGACATGTCCGAGATGGGGTACCAGCAGAGGCCCAGCAGCAGGGACCGGAAGTACGCGTCGGGGACCAGCGGGCTCACTGCCGCGACGGAGCTGGCGTATGCGCGCTTCAGCGGGCGCGCGTCGTCCGAGGCTGGGCGCTCTGAAGCCGTGTCGGGGTCAGGTTCGGGGTCTGGGTCAGACGGCGTGCGCGGCCAGGCACCCTCCGTCGCGCCGCTCGGCCTGCGCTCCGGCGGCTTCCCCTCGCCCTCGCGCTCCAGCTACTCGCAGTCCGCGGTGTCGCGCGCGATGTCCGAGATCCCGTCCTTCAACGAGGCGCGCGCGAGCCAGCTGACGCCGGAGCAGCTCGACTTTGTGCACAACCTCATCAGCCTGAACGTCCCTGCCGCGGACATCGCGGGCGTGATGGAGCGAATGCGCGAGGAGGGCGAGGATGGGGAGGCGAACCAGCGCATGGGGCTTGGGATGGAGCGGGGGGTGTTAGGCCGGGGCGATGTGAAGTCGGCGCCAGAGCATGAGGCGTTACCGGACTACGAACCACCTAGGCAGTAATGGACTTTCTTTTTCCTTCAGGGCCAGCTACGGGCGTGTTTAAGTGAGGGATGGCTTAGCTCTCTTTCACATTTGATGACTTTCATGGCTTTATTTTGCTGTATAATAATTCTGAGGAGTATTTATATTCACCCGTAGTTTAGCTTTACACTTGCTATTCGCAACTTTTGCGCTTTATTCGACTTGATTAACATGTTAGTGGAGATCGTCATGTTACTGCTCACTATTGGGCGTCTTTTGTTTTGTGCATTGACAGTGAGTGATGCAAGGTTGATGCAAGGTCTCTCCCAAAGGGGGCCGGAACCAAAGTCCGTGACATCGACTACCCAAAGTCTGCGGCACGATCCTGATCACCAAAGGGGTTCCAACCCACACTTGATCCACACCTTTGATCTCATCGAATGTCCATCCATATCCCACAGCCAGCCAACAGTCTCACAGTGATACCAGTTCAGCTTCCAGAAGATCCAGGTGCGGAATCTCGTGCTTTGCTTTCCGTGAGCAATAGCCAGATTTCTGTCAAAGGGCCTGCCGTGCTCCTCCGCGTGGGATTCGAAAAACTAGGAGGAGTATTTGAGGGATTAGCTACCAGGGGAGCTCGAGCCATGCGCCTTGGCCCCGAGTGCGCCGCTGAGGATGTGATATCATTTCTAGGGACTGGCGAGAGTTGTGTGGGAAAGCTTGATGAACTCTATCACTGGCAACAAGGCTCTAAAACTACGTCGAAACCACATCATTCAAATCCCAGTCCACCAGGTTCAGTGAAAAAGCTGCGAAAGCTATGCAAGAGCTTGACCGAGTACACTCATGGGTACGTGAGCTTCGTATCTTTGTCTACATCACATATTGACGGATGCCCTCTCGCAAAGACACCCTCCCCAGACTCAACTTTTGGCATTCAAGAACATTGTGATGCTCACGACTCGCTTCATTGGCCTTAGATGCATGTTCGTCGACCCTCTCGCCTTAAGACTGAAAGTAACGTCTTTGGATCAATCCACCCTATCTCGTTTATGGAAGGCTTCTGGTATTCACGGCGGCTCAGAATGGGACTTCTTTCTCAAATTTGCGGCGTATTGCATAACGGCTTCTGACCGCATCACATCGGCCGTAGAAGAGTGTCCGCCTTCTCATTGTGGACGCTCTCATACTGTTGAGTGCGTGTCTGAGAACCTGATTCGCTCTATATCCTCGTACGTAGGCCCTTCCCCGCTCTCTTCTACGAAGAGTCCACTGATGGGATGTCATGCGTAGAACTGATGCCACGGAGTTGTCAAGGCTGGCTGCCATCAGATACCTAGGGGGGATTTTTAAGCTGGTCACCTTTTGGAGTCAAAGAATCAACAACAGCCCGCAACCACAGCAAGATTTTATTTGCGCCAGGCATCCACCAGGAATCATGTCTGCCTACCAAGACCCGTACTCGTTGGTGAATGGAATATGCAGAGTCAGCATGGTACTTCTCCAAGATCTCTCAATGGATGCAAGCGATCATGTCACTTCGGACACTTTGATCCCATTGGATACTGAAGGGATCCGTCTTCTACTGGATTCATATTGGCAGTGTCTACCTGGGGCACTGCAAACCTTCGTAGATGATGACGAACGGACCCAGGAGTCTCTGCGGCGCGTAGCGCAGCTCAGTAACCTTCTCCAGGGGTAAGTCTGCAACCGCGCATTCTACTTGATCGGCAGCTGATCAGTACTTTGACTTGCATCGATCGTTCAGCGAGAGGTCCAAATGCCTTTTCCCCAATGCGTCAAAAGCTGCTCGCCGTGTCTTAGAGTCAATGTTGGAGGATGAATCGCAGGACCGGGGGGAAAGGAGTGGGCCCACGATGTCCGAGGAAGCACCACCCCAGTTGGCGAACCCTGGACCACACCCTCAGTCGATAAACTTAGGAGACGGAGACATCTCCGAGGTTGGGCATCAACAACCGCCCAGCGATAGGGATGCTTCGAGGACCAGTGGCAATGGGCTCACCGCCGCGATGGAGCTGGCGTATGCGCGCTTCAGCGGGCGCGCGTCGTCCGAAGCTGGGCGCTCTGAAGCCGTGTCGGGGTCAGATTCGGGGTCTGGGTCAGATGGCGTGCGCGGCCAGGCTCCCTCCGCCGCGCCGCTCGACCTGCGCTCCGGTGGGTTCCCCTCGCCCTCGCGCTCCAGCTACTCGCAGTCCGCGGTGTCGCGCGCGATGTCCGAGATCCCGTCCTTCAACGAGGCGCGCGCGAGCCAGCTGACGCCGGAGCAGCTCGACTTTGTGCACAACCTCATCAGCCTGAACGTCCCTGCCGCGGACATCGCGGGCGTGATGGAGCGGATGCGCGAGGAGGGCGAGGACGGGGAGGCGAACCAGCGCATGGGGCTTGGGATGGAGCGGGGGGTGTTAGGGCGGGGCGATGTGAAGTCGGCGCCAGAGCATGAGGCGTTACCGGACTACGAGCCACCTAGACAGTAATGGACTTTCTTCTTTTTCATTCAGGGCAAGCTAGGGGCATGTTTTGAGTGATGGACGGCGTAGCTTCCTTCACATTTGATGACTTTCATGGCTTTATTTTGCTGTATAATAATTCTAGGATTATTTATTTTCACCCGTAGCTATCTTTACACTTGCCAATTGCAACTTTGGCATTCAACTGTTGCACTGTATTCGGTTTGGATGACATTGGAGATCGTTATGCTACTGCTCACGCTTAATTTTTGGAGGACCTCGGAGAGGAAGGACGTTGGTACATATTTCGTGTTGAATCTACGTTTCATTTCCTGCAACCAGTTATTCTCGCACCTGTTAGCAGAGCACATATAGATTGACTCCCGTATAAATAGTGCGGTTAATAGGCTAGAATTCGGGGAGGCCATATCGCGAATCAGTAATGTCAGTGAAAGGTTCAAATCGGTTACGAGTCAGAAGCTGCCGCGAGTCTCAGCAATTTCAGGTGGTATTCACGTTAGACGTTAATATTATGTCGCGGTGGGCGAGCATCGACAGACTTTGAGCAAAAGAGAACCTGAAGAAACGTGAAGCTTGCCAGTGAGACTCGCCTCCAATATTGGCGGGTGAGAGCGGGCCGAGACGCCGAGACGATGTTCGTTTCTGAGTAACTCTGAATCGATCAAGTTTACACCCCGAGAACATATGCATAGGCTTGCAGCGCAGCCAGTGATATATTCCAGGCCAGATGATGTATTCTAATATCCCCAACCCCCGCCCGTTTCTGGTATTTCCACGACAGATTAACCTCGCTCTCAGACATTATGTCGCAAAATAAATCTAAGCACCCATGTGGCTCCTTGATGAGTCAATGTAGTGCTATCTTGCAGGATTGATTCTGAGATCACATCGTGAAAACGTGAGGTGGCTGATGTGCCCCGACAGGTTTGATAAGCGCCAATCAGCCGGCCAAATAAGGATAGGACTTGATATACCTTTACATGTAGATCGACACAATGGCTAACACCGATCGAGTGTCGTCGGTAGGGCGGCCAGCGATCATGTCTGATAGTTAATGGCAATTTTGGAAGCATTATGGCAGTCTTATGAGACCCGACACTCGGGCTTTGTCAGTCCAGAACCATTATTGTAGCAAATGATGCTTCAGCATCCTCATGATATGAGAAGGCAATGCCTTCACTTCTTGTGTCTGCACTGGCGACCACTAGATCAGCTGATATCGACCTCAAGCACTATGGCAATATTATGGGACCCGTCACTCCAGTCTTAGCAAAATGATGTTTTAGCATCATCATGATAGAGGGCTATGCCTTATATTCTTGTGTCTGTACTACTGGCGGTTATTCGATCCGCTGATATCGAGCACAATAGTTGTGTTGTAGTAGGCCAGATTAGATGGGCAATGCAATGAATGTTATAATACATGGATATACACAATCTACCACTCCTCCTGCACCTACATGCCAACAGGGAATTTTCAACGAGAGATATTATCTGGGTACAATGCGTAGTCGCGACCTTTTCTTGCACTTATACGCGTGTGCGGCGGAGGGAAATTTGTAGGCAAGGATGCCGGCTGTGAAGTATACACATGTCAGCGGGGAAGTCTTGGATAAGAACACGGCGACGTACAAAGCTTTAGCATCTGATATGCTATCGGCAGATCTGAGGGCTCAAGAGCAAATAGAGGCGATTTCTCCCTACTCTTGCCTAGCGATAGCTAGCTTCTAAGAGTCTTTCGAAGACATCGTACTTTGCGCAAAAATAAAGTGATATGACCACTATTTTGGTCCATAGGTGTACATAGCAACA
>KV417553.1:155751-189806 GCA_001630335.1 Athelia psychrophila | reverse complement strand
CAAATCTTCGTAGTCCCGAGCAGCTAAACATTTCAGTTCAGACACGTTGCTTGAGAATCGCCGGATGGTATCTCGCCCAAAACTCGGGACTTGGCGATAACTAAAAGAGATGGAGTAAGAAATAGTTTGGAAGTTGTTTGACACAGTTTAAATTCACCGAGCGTCTAGAAGGTCGG
Organism: Athelia psychrophila; assembly: GCA_001630335.1. Lineage (NCBI taxonomy): Eukaryota > Fungi > Basidiomycota > Agaricomycetes > Atheliales > Atheliaceae > Athelia > Athelia psychrophila. The sequence continues at coordinate 189,630 of KV417553.1, read as the reverse complement.
TCACGTTTGTACCACTTTTCTTTGCGTGGGCCTCTAGGATCCTAAGGATGTGCAGAAACAAGCTTTTCCAGACACCGAGCTCAAACTCGTGCAAGAGGTCGACCACCAGGGCAAGGTAAATGTTGAACCCAAGACCGAGAGGAGCAAGCCTTTTCGAAAAGGCATTCTAAATGACTAGTTTAGATTCAAAGTAGAGCAGCATTCAAAACAAATTTGGAAGCGTACGTCTGTCGGAGTGAGAGAAATATCTTGGAGCTGTTCCTCGACATATTTACTCGAGATTGCCAGGTTCTTCTTGAGAATATAATCACGCGCTGTCTTGACTCTGCGCTGCTTTTCTTCGTCGTCCACCCGTGCCAGTTCCGTTCGGCGTTGCATGTCCTCTGGAGTCCCCAAGCACTCTATGTCTGGGAACAGAATAAGACACTGGGGACATGGGCACCGTCCTTTGTCTCGAATGCTAGAAATAATGACCCTTAGGATAGATCAGCTTTCGATCATGCTGTTAGTGATGATTGTAATGCACAAACTTTTCTTGATAATCTGCTGAGTAGGTAAAGATGCGAGGATAGAACCGTCGCTTGATTCCGTCACAACATTCCACGACAATTCCATGCTGGTAGGCCCCCACAAAATCGTCGTCGAGTAGGATTTCCCATTGGGCGTGGAGGGCCTCGCGACGACAGTGCGTGAATAGCTTCTTGCTAGGGCCGCGAGGGCCACAATGCTCCGCGGCGAAGTCTTTGAAGCTGTCCGGAAGCTAGAATTTGGGGTCAAATCTTGATAGACAAGTTCAAGGCGGGAGACTTACTGTCTGAAAGTAAGCCACATGGTTACAAAGATGATGCGTCGGCTTAGAGCGTCTATATTTTGACTCGTTTCCAAACCAGAGATAGCATGGCCAGAGCTTGGCGTCACCAGATGTCGTGAGGTGAGTTGCATCTGAATCAAACATCAATGCTGCAATTACCCGTGGCAACGAGCACCCAGGCTCGCCTGGAGCTTCTTGTAAAGCGTTATGGGCCTCCACGAAAGCAGGCGATGTGTAAAGTTCTCCTTGTACGCGTATAGGAGTTTCCATGTCCGGCAGCGGCTCCCAATAAAGCTCGTAAGGTTGGTAGTGAAAATGCTGGTCGTCACCCGTGTTTGCTAACTTTTCTTTGATCACCTCAACGAGCGATCGATGATAAAGATCTCCTACGTGGAAATCTTTAGGGCCGGGGTTTTTTTCGCGGCTGTGAAAAGGAACCTGAATGTGGATTGGAGATTTCTTCCAGCTTGCATCTTCGTCGACGCCCCGAAGAGGATTGCTTTCCCGTAGTCGATCCCCATCGAAATCGTTCGCGCCCAGAAGTTGGAACCCTTTTCCCCATTGTGTGTTCCGCACATCCGAGGGCTTAAAGTCATCGTGGCCGACAATCTTGACTAATTTCTTGAGACTGCTGATCGACTTTTGAGGACCATCGCTGATATACCAGTCACCGAGCTTGAAGGAACTTTCGTTCGGAAAAGGATAGAAAGTTTTTTTCGGGTCTGTTTGGCCATTGACAATAGCCTCTTGGTCCGACTCGACGATAGATCCAGGGGGCGCTTCGGTCAACCCTGCCAAGTCTACAAGCTCCTCGGGGTCGTGATCGGGCCGGGACCCAAAGTAACGTCGGAAGAGACCGAAGAGGTTTTTGGATGAGTTCACGATGCGATGAACATGGGACTTGGTTGTGAGTCTTGTAGACGATAAAATAGATTCTTCGCTGACAACACCATGACCTTCTGGGGGAAGTTGGCGGAGGGGCGAGGCAACCACGTCCCTAAACCGCTTGGGAAGTTGTATTTTCCTTCGCGTCCGCCTTGCAGATAGTGACCTAATGGAGTCTTCTTCATCCTCTGGAGACAGATGCCGGTCGAGTGTTGGTGGATCAACTTCCATGTCTGGCGAAGTTTCAATCTGACGTGGCGAAGGCCTATGAGGCCTGCCATGAACTGATAAAAAGAAAGGGGGCTTACCGTAGGCGGTGCTGGGTCGACTTCTTCCATGTCTGACGTTGTATTCTGGTACAGATAATATCTAGGGGGAGAGATGGATCATATCATATCTGTTGGTTGAGTCGCCGGGCTTGAAGGGATGCTCGTACTCTGATTACAATGCTTAGAATCCATGCCATGTACAATACATTTAGTTGACTTGGACTGCATACAACATAAGATAGGCCGCACACATACCTGACTACATCACATGATCATCTCTCCGCCAAAGCGTGACGGAAATTCATTCAATGCAATAGAACATCTACTACAGGATATACATAGAAAAAATGCAACCAACAAACTGAGGGCTGACATTCTCCAGTCAGTTTGTTGGTGACACTTTTTTGAGAATAAATGTTGTCAGCAAGTTCTATTCAATTTTACGTGCAAATCAGAGGTCATTTTAGAGGAATCGTGACACGTCAGCAAGTCTCCTGGGTGGTGTCACACCATTTCACGTGATCGTCACATGTAGTCAAGTATGTGTGCGGCCTATCTTACCTCGCTTGTTGTCACATTAAGTAATGCGGCTGTCCTCTTTTTCTTTCTAGCTAGTAGACTTGATTTGGCACCATCAACAGCACTTGCAAAGCGCTTTTTGGAATCGACACAAGTTCGTTTGTGATTGGTAAGAGCAGGCTGGGCCGCAAATAACCTGGAGCATGCAGAGCAAACAAGTTGTGTGCCAGTGTCCATAGCGAGCCGGGAATGTCTAGGGGAATGTCTAGAACTTGAAGATACCAGAAGACGAGGCACTGAGGCCAATAAATCAAAATGCAAGCCAGGTTTTAGAATGAGAAAGCGTGAACTTGGTTCAGGGCAGCGTTGCGCGGCCTGCAGATTGTTTTGGAAATCGATTTAGCGCCGGTGCATCCCAACGGTACTACCTCTCTTGTTGCTTGATTAAATAATGCGGCTCTTGATTTGGCATCATCAACGATTCACAAGAGGGCATAACAGGTAAATTTGAGGTAGTAAAAGAGTGTGCAAAATAGGTAAAAAATGAAGTCCAGTGGAACAGACTGATATTACAACAATTGAAAGTCCATAATTATGTGTCATCCAAGCCTACAACACCAGGACATCACGTGAACCGCTGTAGTGCCTGGGGCCCAAGCTCTCACCCAATGTCAGGTTCGACAGAATGTTGGCAAGATCGGGTAATGATATATGATCATGAGTTGGGGAGACTTCGGGCAGCCCCCGAAGAATGGCGGGGATTCCTTAAAACTTTTGTTAGAAGGCAGTCTCGAATGATCGACGAGACACTCACGAGAGTGATAGGTACGTCGGGTGCTCGCCTCACGGATCATTTCTTCCGTTGGACACAGACAGTCGTCAAGACGTGCCGCAAAATTGGGGACTTCGATTGATAGCATGTCCATGGATTCTCGGGCTCGTTCCAAGTCAGCGAGCATGTAATGGAAGTATTGGGCAGCCATCGAAGCCTCCGCCAATATTTCCCGCTGAGTGGAACAAATAGCACGTGCTTTGCGGATTTCTTCGATTGCTGGCGGGTCGGACGCCATAAGGTGCATATAGCGCAGATGCGCTTGAGCATATCCCCGCTGTACTCTGTCAAGTAAATTGTTGATATTGTTGAGGAGGACCCCTATGACAGTCTGACGACTGCGGGAAACGCCTACATCCGGGAGATCACTGTCCTGTGTCATGAGTAGGTCAGTGGCGAGTCTTTCAAGCAATAGGCAGGTTGAAGTGAGCTCACTATGATCTTCAGTAGGCTATCAGCAGAGAAGATTAGTGGTGGGTTTGATAAACTGAAAGGTGCCTGGAGTAGTATACTCATAAAGGTCGGTACAGTGTATATGCAGATACATGAGGAGCTAACCCGTGGCACCGGCGACTCGGATGTCTGTAATGCCTTTGAAGGATTCATGACTAACAATTTTTGTGTTGTGGATGGGGTGGACAAGGGCAGCTCACAGGTTCCAAACTTTACTGTTTGGCCTTGTTTACCTCCGCTGACCAAGGATCATTTATCAGGCGGCGGTCATGCGGTACTGCTACCTTGAGTCTGAATTCCACACTCCATGACTCAGACATATTTGTATTTCTCTGTCTTTCCTCATCTGCAATGGCATCCGAGTCTGGAGAACAGCACAACCATCCAAACAATAGTCATTGGAACAACACGACCCAGGCTGGGGCCGGGACTGACCACGATGTAAGATTGATTTGATCCGGTTCCGAGTCTGAAGCGATGATGCTGATAAGTCCAAACCTCAGCATACCCCAAACGAACAATCTTCTGATGCTGCCCACTCTTCCGCTCCTGATCCAGCCGGTGGGGATCCCGATGTGTACACAAGTCATCCCTACGCTGTGTACCCCAACCCACCGAGTAGTGATCACAATGCAGATCCCGATGCGTACACAAGTCATCCCTACACTGCATACCCCAACCCACCCAGTAGTGATTACTACGCAAATCCCGATGTGTTTACAGGCCATCCCCACGCTGCGCACAGCTATCCCCTGATTCCCCTCAATCCATCCACATATCTCCCTAATTGGTCCGCCAATCACCCCGATCATGTCTCCCCTTACACCGCAAGTAATCGCGAAATCTGGATCACGGACCTCGCGGAGGGGACTATGAATCCAGTCGATCCCAATCCCCTCCAAAATATATATGCGGACAATGCTATTGGAGACAGGTTCCAGCACACCTTGGCAAACATTCAGGAACTCTTAAGCGTGGACGACCAGCTGTATGACCCGCAGACAAGTCTGACTGACCCAGGGGCACTGCTGAACATTGATCATTCCCTGCCCAGATTTCATCTCCCTGCTCCAGTGAACATGGTTTATACATACGACAAGTTTGAATTTGAGGGCGAGACCTCAAACCCACCTGGGTACATGCCGCCGCCGCCCCCAGAGGCTATGTGAATGATGCCACCGCCGACCATAGTGCCTCAGCGCCAGACCACCCGCAGAGGCATGGACTTATCCGCCCATGGGTCAGTGTCCCTATCACAACAGAATAGTCGTGAGAATAGCTTGAGGGGCTCCCGTCCAGCATTGCGCGCCAGCCGAACCCGATCTAGTGGAGGGACATCGCGGTCGTCACGGCAGGCTAGTCCAAATCCCGAACTCGGCTTCCAATTTGTGATGGTTAACCCTCAGGCTCGAAAACAGAGTAGCGGTTCCAAGCCATCTGGAGAGAGAGTGAGGCCGAGTCCTCAGCGGCGGTGACGAAGAGGGCTCGAGGACAGAGTAGTGGTTACACGCCATCTGAAGGGGATGAGGCCGAGTCCTCAGCGGCGCCGGTGAAACGGCGAAGACAGAGTAGGAATACCATGCAGCAATCTGAGGAGGAGTTGGCCACCAACACGATCATCTCCCAAATCGCTACCGATATGCAGGAGGACATCCGTAGTCTCATGGAGGAGTTCCAAGTAACTGCGGCGACAATCCGAAGGATGTACACTGCCCTCGGAGGTAATATGCAGCATCTCCGCCTCTGCCTCGAGCGAGACGCGGCCGAGTTCAATCAGAAGTATCTGTCTCCTTGAACGATCAAACACCATGATATTGCCTTCATACTAGGTTGTAAAATGTATAGTACATTGTATCTGTGATTATGTAAAGGAAAGTTTCACATCGGGTCACCTGGTGTTCCGGAGTCGCTGCTATCGTCAGTCAACTCGACAACATTGTACCTGCAGTGATGAAAGGGAAACGCGGACCGAGTCATGATCGCTTCACAAACACATTCGGTGAAGGTTTCGTAGAATTCAGAAGGTGTCAAGCCCAGTCGGAAGCGTGCATCCAGCTTTGACATGCTTAGAGTTGCGTCAGCTGAGCTACCGTGCATTTGCGCAAGCCTGCACATGTGATTGCCTTGTTCTGCAACTGTTAAATGAGCTTAGTTCATAGTTTAGAGTACAGTCGAAACTGTGGTAGCCCATACCTCTCGGGACAGACACCGGGCTATGGGATTTGACAGGCTATGGGATAAGTCAAGCTGACAAAATAGACGCCCTTAAACAACCCTAAATCATATTTTTCGGTTTCTCCTTCCGAGCAAGTTTAGCATTAAGATCTAAGATATGAGGCTCATACTGAGCTTTGAGTAATCTCAAGCCTTCGTCGAGAGTCAAGTTCCCAATCATTGGAGCGGACAATGGTGCATAGAGCAGTGGTAAAATGCACTTAATTTTGCAAGCAACTATGCTGGAAGCTAATTTACAATTTGGGTATAGGTTTGGCCAGCAAAGCACCAAATCAGAGTGTTAGCTCTTGGACGAAACAATGACATCATACATGGTCCGAAGCCGAAATCATGGTCTAGTAGGGTCAATATTTCATAATTTTGGGTGAAATTGCTATGGGTTATGAGTTTTAGCAGGTTTATGGGTTTTACTACTGTACCAAGTCGGTGAATCAAAATTTCTATGGAATGTTACAGAGTATGGCCTATCACATGTATGGCTAGGCACAGGTTCGACTGTAGTCTGACCGTCGTCTAACATGTTGTTGTTGTTGCAGGATTGATAGGCATCATAGTAAATTGACTGTGAAGAGCATTACTGCCCTCAAGAGAGAACAGACTGAGGGGAAGCTTTGCAAACCGGGCAAAGTGAGCAGCATGGATTACCTGCCAGAGATCTGAAAGTTATTGTGCGTCTTTAGTTCTATTGTCTTAGGAGCTTAAATTCCTAACCACTGATTAGGATCCTCAACCCTGCTGCAACTAATGACTCTTGAGTCCAATGCCTGAGATAGTAAATGACACCCCATTGCTTCGATGTGTGTCACCTCTCCCTAGTTGGTAGCTGAGGAGATGTACTGTAACTGATTTAAGAAGTCATACTATATCACAATCATGGCACTTTGCCTAATAGAAACCCGGCAGTTCTGGATATTTCATCGTTGCTTCGGCAAGCCTTGAAAGTTCGCTAAGCTGGGTGCCTTCCGGCACCAGTACATGTTTCTTCCTCAAACTCTCATCACAATCTCACTGGAGTCTATTCGTTCACCTGTGGATATCCAACAATGTCATTTCAATTTACTCCCTCACAGCCTGTTGTCGGCATCGGTTTGTCCATGTGGCATTCCGATAGACGTACTCAAGGGCAGTGGTCCTAGTACAATTAATAGATAACATCTCATCAATTGCTGCTACCCCCTTTTGTAAATCTCGCAGCTGTAGCTGCAAATTTTATTAATTATTTTACAGGTATTGCTGCAGATGTTATTAAATTATTGTGCAGCAGTTGCTGCGACTTTTTATTTAATGAAGCCCTGCTGTTCCTGTGTGCCACAATTGTGGCTGGCAGGCCCGGGAATGGCCCTGGGCTGGCCTGGCAGCTTGTTAAAAGATGATCCTATCTATTCGGATCTTGTCCTGGAGGACAACAAGATGATTGCCCGATGGATCCCTGATGGTGATGGCACGGTTGCTATCCACCTGATCGGTTATATGGACCAGGAGCGTGTGGATGCAGACTTAGCCATTGGAGAGAAGCCTGTCTATTACATTGGGGAAAACGAATGGCCTGGGGATCTATTGGAAGCCGATCACCCAGAAGCAGCTGACCAGGCGTCAGCTGGTGCTTCTACTACGGAGTACGACGTCTTCGGAGGGTCATCCCCATTGTCCTCCATGTCACCAGACATCAAGCAGGAGATCAGGGAAGTCAGCTGGCACCCCACTACGCCTGACCCCAACGACCTGACTCCCTACGCATCATCGGAGCCGGAGCTCCAGTATCCTGACACGGATGAGGAAGTAGATCAGCTTGATCATGCTTCCACTAGTGTAGAGGAAGCAGTATGGCACAAAGAGAGACAAGCCCAAGGAAGGCAGATGCGTGCTATGAGCGCCGCATGGGAAGATAAGGATAACACATGGTTGTAGATAGTAAACACATGACCATTATCTTATCTTGTATAAATAGTCTATACGATGTACCTATAGAATTATCAGTTCTTACACCTCCCAAACTGCCTAAGTTCCTCTAACCCTTCAAAACAGCTGCCCGGGGCTGGGTGGCGAGCCCGGGAGGCTGACCCAAAATGGATGCAGGTGGCTGGGAAAATGGGATTGCCACCACCTACCAATTGATCCCGGGGCTGGCAGTGGATATGGGTGGGCCCTATATTGGGACATCCTTATTTGGCATTCCCGTGCCTGGGGGTGGCCTGGTTCCCACGGTATGGCCCAATTAGTCCGTTCACGGGCTTTCTTACAAATATTTTTCACCTCCAAATAGGATGTATCCTATATCACCAGGAGCGGAATTTTCCGTAGAATCTGAATCTGGAATCCGTTTTGGGATTGGTTGCCCATAGCAACAGGTACGGGTGATTCCGGTGGCTGATCCAAAAGTAAATATACACGTACCCCATCATGTTATACCTCACCGGAAGCGGAATTTCGAGGAGAATCCAAATCTGAAACCCAAACCTTAATTGGGCAACTGGGTGAGCAGATATGGGCATTCCGGTGGTGGCACCATATACCCAATTTGGAAATCTGTGCTATGGGTACATATCATACCTCACCGGAACCGGAATTTTCAGGAGAGTCCGAATATGCAACCCATATCTTGATAGGCCAGGTGGGTGAGCAGATATGGCCATTCCAGTGGTGCCACCGGGTATCAAATTTGAAACTGGGTGCTGTGGGTACTATCAGGGGGTCATCTGGGAGCATTTTTCAAGGCGAGTCGAAGATACACTCGTGTTAGGACTTCGTATCTTCACCCGGATGGGCCCTTCTTTCTTGCCCTCTGAATGTCGTTAGAGGGGTGAGGCTCGATATTCACCGATGTTCCTCGAATAGGCTTGTGTCCCGCGAATAATCTGAGCGGGGAGTTGACTTTGGCGTTGGTGTGGGAATCTTACACCCGAATAGAGTTGGCTGTGTACAGAGATGTTATTATTCTTTAAGTATCCGGTAGCTATTCTTGTAGGTACTCACCTGTGTACAGAGAGGAAAAGCTGAGGGGCTTCTCGTACACAGGTGCTGCTATTTATACTGTGTAGCTATGCTGCGCATTACTAAGTCCATGCTGCGCATTACTGCGGATTGGTAAGTCTGTGAGAGAATAAACCCATACTAGGTAAGGCTTGGTAATAGTATCAGTAATCATGCTGTGCAGTGCGTAGTCTGCTGAGTGATCATGACGAAGCGGGTGCTAATAATAGGTACTGATGTATCAGCAAGTCCGAAATAGTCGGACATCAGGTAATCGAGATGACTAGCAAGTCACATGGGGACCAAACCATGTGATATGGTTGTAATAGGATCACGTGATGAATGGAACATTCTGGAATAGTGTGGAATGGTCTGGAATAAATATATGTATAGTATGCGAGAAGTGTATTTTTCTAGGGGCAATGGCTTTAGTAGGGGCAAGTCGTGACAGTACCCCCCCCCCAGAAAAATTGTTCGTCCCTGAACAATTATTATTGCATTGCGTTAGGGTGGTCAAGATAGAATTCATCAACCATTTCCTGCGCGTGTTCGAGGTCTTGTGTTTTCGGCTGTTGAATACCCTTTCCATTTGACTAGGAATTGTAGTTGTCTGCGATATTTCCTTGAGTCAAGGATCTTTTCGACTTCCCATTCTTCTTCCCCTTCGATTTCTACTGGTGGTGGTGGTGGTTGTACTCGTCCCTCAATGGGGTCTTCCTTGTGTGGGTGAAGTAATTGAACATGGAATACTGGATGGATTTTCATCGAGACTGGGAGGTCCAGTTCGTAGTCAAGTTCCCCTAGCTTTCGGAGGATTGTATAAGGACCTAGCTGTTTTGCGGTGAGTTTCTTGCTGGGTGCGGTGGTGGTAATGTTCTTCGCACTGAGCCAGACCTTGTCTCCTATTTCGTAATGGGGTGCATCTCGGACATTCTTGTCGTAGAAATATTTCATTCGCTCTGCTGACAGTTTCAAGGCTGCCTCCGCTTCTTTCCTTGCTTCTTTTAATAGCCTCAGTCTTTCTTCGGCTTCTGGGACTTTTGTTGTGGGGTTTGGTGACACTTGGAACTCTGGATTGTAACCGTAATTGAGGAAGAAAGGGCTCATTCCCGTGGCGGAGTGCACTCGAGAATTGAATGCAAACTCGGCAATGGGTAACAGGTCTGCCCAATCATCTTGGCGATAGTTGCAGAATATGCGGATGAATTGTTCTATCTCCGCATTCCATCGTTCTGAAAATCCGTCCCCTTGTGGGTGATAGGCAGTTGTGGGAGTGGGGTCAATCCCAATTCCTTTGTAGATTTCTCGTATGAATTTTGAGGTGAACTGTGTTCCTCTGTCTGTGACTATGTGCTCTGGGGTTCCATGGAGCTTGAATACATTTTTGATGAATAAATCGGCAGTCTGGGAGGCGTCATAAGTCTCGTTGCAGGGAATGAAGTGGATCTGCTTCGTGCCCATGTCTCCGATGGTGAGGATGGAATTGAATCCTTTAGAGACAGGTAATTTGACGATGAAATCACATGCCACCTTCTTCCACGGAATGCTAGAGACGTCTATGGGTTTTAAGAAACCGTAGGGTTTGCCCCTGTCTTGCTTGTTTCGGATGCAGGGATCGCACCCGTCGACATATTCATTGATGAACTTGGTCATGCTGGGCCACCAATAATTTCGAGAAACTAGTTCAAGTGTTTTCGACTGTCCCGGATGTCCTGCAGGCATTACGTCATGGTGCGCTTTTACAACATCCCGTTTGATGGAGTTGTCTAATGGCACATAGATTTTCCCACGTCTCAAAATTAGCCCTCCTTCTGAATTCCACTCTTCTAATCCCTTCTTCATGTCCACAGGTCCGAACTCCTGGACCAATTCTAATGCCTTGGCCACCTCATAATCTTTGTTGGTGCATAGGCGAATTCGTGCCAACAGGTCTTCGTCGGGATGGATGGCTCCTGCGAACTGGGCAAAAGCAATCTTGAAGTGTTGGTCGGTTAGGACTACTTGGTTGAGGTTGTCGTCGCTGTCTTTGACGAAGTAATCAGGGTTCCTGCTTAGTGCGTCTGCGGCAACGTGTTTCTTTCCTTCCTTGTGCACAATGACAAAATCAAAGTCTGCTAGGAACAGTGACCACCGGGCCTGTCGCCGGGTGAGGTTCCTCGCAGTTCGCCAATATTCGAGGTTCTTGTGATCTGACCAGATCTCGAATGCCTTTTTAACGCTCATCAGCAAATTCTTCCACTCCTCCATTCCCCTAATGATTGCGAGCATCTCTTTGTCATAAATGTCGTAATTCCTTTCTGCAGTATCGAGGGATTTCGAAATGAAGCCTAAAGGCTTCCAGGCTCCGTCTTCTTGTTCTTGGAGTAGGATACCTCCTGTTGCGTATCCTGATGAGTCGACTTCCAAGCGAAGGTCTGCTCCAGAAAGGTACGTAGCTAGGTTGGGCATCAACAGGAATTCTTCTTTCAGCTTGTCCCAGGCTCCTTGCTCGACTTCGGTCCATGCCCAAGTGATGTCCTTTTGTGTGAGGCGATCAAGGGGCTTGCAAATACCGGCAAAGTCCTTGATGAACTTTCGGTAGAAATTGCACAGGCCTCTGAACCTTTGGATGTCCTTAACACACTTTGGGTTGGGCCATTCTTTGATCGTTTTGACCTTTTTGGGGTCCATGGAGATTCGCCCATGGGCCAGGATAAGACCGAGGTATTCAATCTCGTCTTTCTCGAACTCGCACTTCTCAAGTTTGAGGAAGAAACCATTCTTCACCAGTCTTTCCATTACCTCAACAACTATAGCCCTATGTCCTTCCATATCAGACTTTCTTCCTTTGCAAAGGATGTCGTCAAAGTATACTCGGATAAGGTTGGCAGCGATCATGTCAGCGAAGATATGTTCCATCACTCGCTGGAACGTTGCCGGCATGTTGATGAGTCCGAAGAAAGCAACTGTGGGTTCAAAGAGCCCCCGATTAGTGACAAAAGCTGCTTTCCATTCGTCTCCTTTCCTGATCCTGATATTGTTGAAGGCCCAACGAATGTCTAGTTTGGTGAAGACATCGTCGCCTTCAGTCCCTTCTATGATTTCCTTGATATTGGGCATTGGATAGTTGTCCCTGACCGTCCACTCATTAAGTTTTCGGTAATCCTGACAGGGTCTGCAGTCAATCCACTCCGTGGCTCCGGGTTTCTGGACCCAGAAGAATGGCGACGACATTGGCGACTTAGATGGTCGAATATAGCCCTTCTTCAATTGGTCATCCGTCCAGGTGTCGAGAGCAGCTGTTTGTGGGGCCGACAAAGGGTATGGTTTGGCCTTGGTCGGGTTGAAACCTTCTTTCATAATGATAGCGTGGTCAGTCTCTGGGTTGTGTTCGGGTAGACGTTCCGCGCTGCTCTTTCTGAAGATATCAACATATTTCCAATATTGACGTGGTAACTTCTCCTTGATTTTGCGGGCTTCTTCGTTGTCGGTGTTCATTGCACAGATTCTAATGACTCCTTCGTCGGGGAGTTTTAAGGTTCCGTCTTTGAAATTGATGTCGGGGTTATGGTATCTGAGCCAGTTGATTCCGATAATGACATCTTCCTTTCCGATTCCTGCGACAGTGAAAATTTCCTTCATTGTTCTTCCTCCTATTTCCATGGTAATGTTACAATAGTGTGTGATAGCACCTTTTTCATTTTCCGTCCCATCAATGTTGAGGAGCTTGATCGGTCTTTGATAGGGATGGGTCTTTATGTCGTATTTCTTCACAAATTCTGAGTTGATAAAAAGAGTAGTTGCCCCGGAATCAATCAGGGCTTGGGTAGGTACACGGTGGAACTTTCCGAGAGTAATTGGTACATGAAACTGGTCATCGATAGTAGTGGTGGAAGAGCATATTTTGGTCGGAGCCTTTTCGTATTGGGAAAGAATATAGTCGGCAACCTTGGTCGTGGGTTCCGACTTTAGCAAAAATCCTCGATCTTCTTCGTCAGGGTCTTGACCTCTTCTTCAAGAAGTACTACCCTTTCTCCGTCTTTCGACGAACCCTCTTCGAATTCTCTTTCTTTTCCTTTTGAGGAGGCGGCAATCTTCTTCGGCCGGTCCTTATAGATTACCTTTCGGTAGGGTTCTTGTTTTGGGGCCCTACAGTCGTTTCTCATGTGTCCTTCTTTGAAACACTTATAGCAAATGATTGTTCCAGCGTCGACCTCCATGGGTGCGTAGTCAGGGGGCTTGTCAGACTTTCTTTCATCAGAGGACTTCTTGTCGCGCCAACGGCTTTCGTATGGGGAGGGGTTGTCCCTGAAAGTCTTTCCCGTAAACTCTTCCTTCAGCTGTTCTGCCTTGACTGCAGCAGCCTTCAAGTCGTGAAGAGTGTTTATTGGACGATCCCATCCTGCGATGGTTTGGCGGATGTTGTAGTTAAGGCCTCTTTTGTATCGCTCTCGTAGGTAACCTTTGTCGTAGCCGGTCTTTGCTGCCACCATTAAGAAGTCCGTTGAGTACTCTGAGACAGACTTAGAGCCTTGTTTCAACTTCTCGATTTCCGTTCTGGCGTCAGCCTTTGGGTCGACAGGGAACCAAGCTTCTTTGAACTCATTGAGGAAGTCCACGAAGGTGTTAATGACAAAACCGTCGCCGTCAGCAATCTCTTCTTCTTCATCCTCATCTTCAGAGCTTTCTGATCTTGGCCCTCTGCTGGCGGACTCTTTTGGTTTTTCCCAATTTTTGAATAGGGCTCTTCCTTTATTTTTGGCCATGTATGGTTGTATCCATGCGCCGGCCTTTTCTTCGCAAAGGCTGAAAGCGAGGGCCAGCCTTTTGTCATCGGTATCGTATATCCCTCGGTTGCCGAGGACATAAATCTGGAGCGCCGTATGGAATCGCTCGGCATCGCTTTTGACTCCTTTGAACTTTGCTGGTAGAATACCGATTTTTTCTCCCTTCTCCTTGCTAGCGGAGATTGCTTCCCTCATTCCTTCTCCAATGCTTTGAGCTGAGTCGCGGTTAAGTTGGGACAGGTGGGTGAACATCTGTTTAATCCATCCCGCCATGTCCGCGCTCGGGCCTGTAGGAACTTCAGGCGCTTCCCTTGCCCTGGTTTCTTCTTGTAAAACCCTTTCTCCCCATCTCTCGTCAATTCCAGCGGTTATCCTTCGCTCCAACTCCTCTGGGTTAATCATCTCGATGTCTTCTGAGGCCATTGTTCAGGCGGAATAATTGGTAATGTCTTGGATAAAAGTAGTAGGTCCGACTTGTTGGTACTCTTCGTGGAACGGTAGTTGTTCAAAGAGTTGCCGGTTTTGGAATGCTTCGAGAGGGTCTTGTCTCGAAGAAGAATGTGGGAAAATTCCGTAAAGGACTTCGTACAGGGGGTAATAGTTCAGGATTTCCAAGAACGGATTGAATTCGTATTCTTCTGGTTCGTGATATTGGGAACAGTAAAAGGTGATCTGTTCAAGGGCTAATTGTTCGTTTTCGATATGGAATGGGAGTGAAGCGAATCTTCGGTTCATATATCCCTTTTTGAGGTAGTCGTCTTGATAAGCAGTGACTAGTGCTTCGTAGAAATAAAAGTCTTTGTAGAACTCAATGTCGTCTTCGTAGACGACAGGTTCTTGTTCGTAGAAAGGGAGTTCTTTGAAAAGGAGAAGGTTCTCGTGTACGTCCTTGAACGTTTGGGTGATGCGAAGAGGAGGAAGAGGATATCCGTATGGAGCGTCGAGAGTGGTATACCAGTATTCTTCAATGCAGGTGTACCAGCGTACTCTGGACATATACTGTTTTTTCTTTTCTAGAACTTGGAATAGTCCACGCAGCTTTGTGGACGCAATTTTGGGAGCGGGGGAGGTGCTCCGACGTAAAACTGGGCTTTGTAGCGTCTCCTTCGAATGAAAGGCGCAAATACTGGGGCTCGAAGTCGCGTATGTGGGACAACGAGGTCGTTGGGGTCCTCCTCAACTTTTACCGAAACCGAGCGATGATGTGGCGTCGGATCGGGATTGAAACGTTTTGAAAATGACAGCTGAATAGACGCCGTCGTGACTATATCGTCCGTGGTCGTTGGCTCGCGTGGGAAGAGAAGCCTTTATGCAAATGGGAAAAGATAGGTAAAAGCTCGTGCTACTACTGTGCGATATAACGGCTTCGCGGTTGCCCTGGGAATGCCCACTGTTTTTGATTATTTTACAGCGCTATTCCGCAGCAGGGAGGGAGTGATGCGTCCCAACTAGTCCTCCAATGAAGGAGAGGCTAGCACAGCTCGAAGGGTAAGGTAGTGTAAGGACTTAGTCGTAAAGGGGTTGTACGTAAAGGAGCTTCCAAAAGTGCGAGGCTTACAATGACCAATGGGTTTCTGGTGGGCTGATCCGGTAGGGTGAGCTTTTCCTAATGTTAGGACTTCGTATCTTCACCCGGATGGGCCCTTCTTTCTTGCCCTCTGAATGTCGTTAGAGGGGTGAGGCTCGATATTCACCGATGTTCCTCGAATAGGCTTGTGTCCCGCGAATAATCTGAGCGGGGAGTTGACTTTGGCGTTGGTGTGGGAATCTTACACCCGAATAGAGTTGGCTGTGTACAGAGATGTTATTATTCTTTAAGTATCCGGTAGCTATTCTTGTAGGTACTCACCTGTGTACAGAGAGGAAAAGCTGAGGGGCTTCTCGTACACAGGTGCTGCTATTTATACTGTGTAGCTATGCTGCGCATTACTAAGTCCATGCTGCGCATTACTGCGGATTGGTAAGTCTGTGAGAGAATAAACCCATACTAAGTAAGGCTTGGTAATAGTATCAGTAATCATGCTGTGCAGTGCGCAGCCCGCTGAGTGATCATGACGAAGCGGGTGCTAATAATAGGTACTGATGTATCAGCAAGTCCGAAATAGTCGGACATCAGGTAATCAAGATGACTAGCAAGTCACATGGGGACCAAACCATGTGATATGGTTGTAATAGGATCACGTGATGAATGGAACATTCTGGAATAGTGTGGAATGGTCTGGAATAAATATATGTATAGTATGCGAGAAGTGTATTTTTCTAGGGGCAATGGCTTTAGTAGGGGCAAGTCGTGACAACTCGGGTTCATCATCTCCAATAACACCCTACTTGGACGTCACATTACACTGCGGTTCTTGCTTCGGGCCAATGTGCACCAATTCTGCAGTTCTGTCACCACTGGCCACATTTGTTTGACTAGAAATGATACTATATCAATTGGTAAGTCACAAGCCTAGTGGTTACTATCTTACGATTTTGTACAGCTGCTGACACTCTTTCACCTCAGGTTTGTTAACCAAGACACGACCATGAGTTACTATTCAAGTCCTAGGTGTTCACCATGTCTGTGGGTCACTCCTTGGACATTCAAACCGCAACCCTCCTCCTCCGCTCCGCCCTCTCGTGGATCGCTGTGCTCACCCCCCCCCCCCCCCCCCCCCCCCCCCCCCAATTACAGCTCGAGAACTATGTGTGGTTTCAGGGGGGAGTACTGGCTGGTCGAGGGCATGGTGGGCAAGCTAGCTGAGGCGCAGGAGGGCGTGTAGCCAGGGACTACGTGGAGACATTTAGGGGGAACTGCGACGATGGCTTCTGGGTGGGGGTGAAGACGATCCGAACGATGTGATGACGGAAAAGTGTTCTATACTTATCCCTAGAGTTGCCGGTCCAAACAAATATCGACAGGCTGTCCCTAGTTTGAGTTCTTCCGGAAAAGTCGATTATTTAGTGACCTAAACGTTGATTTCGAAGAAGGTTATAGGGCTGTAAGATTAGTAGCTGCAAGTAATGCCAACTGCTACTTTAAATGGAAAGAGTCGGATGCTGATGGTAACTGTTATATATATAAAGCCAAGTCTGTCAGTGATTATGACTCTGATGGTCGGAATTGTTGTGAAACACAAATATCGAAATGTGTATGTTTTGTAAAGGTTCTGATGTCCTAATCACAATCCGCTTGGGTTCTTAACGCTCCTGTCAGGCTTGATTTGACACACACACTTAGTCTGTTTCTCAGACTCAAGCTGCTCAGAATGCTGTGCTGGCACGGATCTTAACGTTCTCTGACGCAATGAGGTATTGTTGAATAGCGACTTTAGTCACTTATCAAAAGATACAACTGATCACACAGTTGTGGTTTGCTTAATATTTGTTCTTATTTCAAGACAAGTAGTCAAAATAATAATTGACACTTGTATAGTAGCTGTGTAGAGAGGTGGGTACTTATGTAAGTAGCACCTGTAGTGGGTTGTAAGTGAGGGGGAAACTAAAAGCTCAATATCAACATGCTGAAAGCAAAATCTAGCTAGTCCTTATATACTAATTCTGATGTCCTTTTTGGGACTATTTCCCAGGGTCTCTCATTGGATGCTAACCCAATCACTAATATCTATCTGTATTACAAACATTACATACCCCATTTTTTGTTACTTGCTGACTGAGACAATGGTCCTGAATATTATGCTGACTGAGGCTGACTGAGCAAAAGGTCCCCAAATGTTGTGCTGACCGATCCTAAACACCCCAAATATCTTTGGCTGACTGATCCAATTTTAATAAAATAGGGCCCAGATTTACTGCTGACTGATGGTGGAGTTCCTAGAATATTCCATGACTGATGCTGACTTTTCCAAAACACCCTACTAATGTGCTGACTGATCAAAGTACCTTAGTTTTTTAATGCTGATTGATCCTCAGTACCCTGTTTGTCATGCTTACTGATCGGAAGTACCCTAATTCATGTGACTTGTGTGGCATATTTTTCTGTGGGTCATGTGCAGGGTTTGACATTGTGACTTTTGGTAATTTTCATAAATTTGCCATGTGGGTGGTGACACCTGTCAACTGTTATTCTTAAATGTCCTAAAAATGTAGTTGTTGAGCCAGGATTGAACTGATGACCTCCAGGTAATCACATGTTCATATTGGGGTAAATTGGTACTTCAATATTGAGTAGAAGTCTCAGATTTTAACCTTTAACCTTCTTGCTTTTCTGTGGCTTAAATTCATCCCAAGTAGTCTGGATGTGGACTTTTAGCAAAGGGAACTGTAGGGTAATGGCATCTTGCTAAAATGTCTGGTAACCTTGGTGTTCTTTGAAGAAATGAGCTGGATAGTGGTCAAGTGGTAGTGAAACTTCTTCGGTAGAATTTGAACGTCTGGTGGCGTGAGAAGCATAATGGAAGCTAGTATCGGGCCTTGCCGATGATTTAGTGTAGAAATGCTTCGGGTGTAAGCGCAGTTGTTGTTTACGTTTTTTTTTCTTAATGCTTTCTTTCATCTGCCAGCACATCCTGTCATTCCGCTCAGCTTCATCGATCCGTCAAAGATTGTGAGTATCAAGTATTTGTGTAACCCGCGAGTTTGGTGCTGATAGTCCTGATTTAGCAACGTCTTAGAGGGTGATGATGGATCGGGCCGGGAATATTTGATGGAACAAGACACTCCCGACTTGCTGTGCTCGTGCGTTGATTCTGAGGATGATGACTCGGTGGGTTATAGGTCGGAAGTGGGCTGGTCGGAGTCATCAGAGTCGGGTTCATCAATGCACTATACAGATAGTATTGAGGACTTGGTGGGACGGGACTGGCTTGTTCACGAAGGCGGGATTGTGTCGTTAGAATGATTCTGGGAATGGACACCTTCAATATTCATTGTCTTTGTCTTGTCGTATTTGTTGCTGTCGTTCTGTCATCTTGTCGTCCTCTTGTATTTTAGCAGGGAATTTATTGTTCTTTCTTGGGTGTTCTGCTAGCGAGGCGTTGATTATTAGAGATGTGAATTTCAGATGACTAATTAAAGAGTCTTTTGTTTGACAGCGTGGAGCATTTCAGGGTCCTAATCATCCCATCGGCTGGGGGCTTGGGCAACTATTTCCAATTATGGTTAGCTTGGGGCACCATGCCGGTGTTTCATATTTGGATATGCTTCTTTTTGTTATCGGCGGTGATAGGTGTTGTCAAGGTTAGTCTACGGCGGAGAACGCTTGTCAGTTCCGGTGGTTGGATGTTGTCCCTTGCTAAGTGTTGGAACCATATTTCTGGCTTGTCTGGGGGTGGTGTCAAGAAAGATAGGGGGATTCTACGAGGTTAATAATCTTGGCTGCCTTTGTGATCTTTGGTGAAGAATCCGAGTCCAGGCCTTGAGATTTTGTCGTGATTTAATGAATTCCATCATATACACCTGAGTTTGTACCGTGTGCCCTTAAATTTTCTTTGTACATGATCTTAACAGTATCATGGATCTTTCCAGTATGCCAAAATTTCTTAGCAAACAATTCATTTCTCACAATTGTACATGCAAATTCCAAGTTAAAATAGCGGAGGGTTTAAATGCGGTAAAATGCAGATCATGTTCTTTGTCCAATTTTGGGTGTGAAACCATTTCACAGCGTGACAACGAGTGTGAAGTCATTTTCAGAGTTTTATGGGAGCGAGATTGACATTGCGAGTCCGTTGTGCCCGAGGATGGCGATTGAAAAGGAGAAGTGAGTTAGCTGCCGCCGTCCCGTCCTTTACTTGGTGGCACAATGCTTATATGAGGCTATGATGAGAATACAAACTTCATGTCTTCAATTGAGGTGCTGGTGGCCCATGAGATGGACACGCTCACCATGCAGAACTGGAAACACACCCAGGTTTGAATCTAGCCCTCAATTCCATCGCGTGAAAACTAACCATGTTGCTATTGTCACCCTGCAGTTTGTATTCTCGCACATAAACAAACGGCAAAATACTCGCGTGCCCGCACTGATTTCCCGTGCATCAAGCCATGGTACCTCGATGGGGCAGTAAGTCTTTGTCCTTTTGGCCGCTTGGCCACTCCCACCCTCACCATCCTGATGATGTGCTCATTTATTGCATTTGTGTAGCTCTGTGTACCTGCACCAATCCATTCTCCCCTCCGCCTTGCGCGCTGTTCAACAGCAGCTTGACAAATGTTGCCAGCAAGTTGCGCCTCGAGAAGCGGTGGAACACCGTCCGCAGCCATCGAGCAGAATTTTGTGAGAGTCGCGGTGGGATGTAGCAGTCCCAAGAATGAAGTGGACAAGTGATTCTACTCATTTACCGGTCCATCTACCGCCTCAATGTGCCGATTATGCGAATTCCATGTATGTATTCAAACGGCGGCTTCACATTTTCTAACCACCACCCGATACTGCCCTATCCACTGTATCGCTGTATCTTGCCCACATTTTCTTAGCCATTACTCGGCTCCACCCCACCCGCCATATGTTCATTGTGCTGGACTCGCAGACGTCAAAGCTGTGCCTGCATTTTTGGTCGACCCCCGAGTCCAGTCTGAGCTCGCTACCTCCGGGAACGCTCAGTCTAACCTCTTTGATCGCCTTCCTGCTTGGATCGCACCGCTCAGGCACGCTGTATACTTGCAGTTCCGTATCGGGAGCCTGTGTTCCCTTGTCTGCATAACAGGGGGTTGAGACATTCATTGCAGGGCTGCTGAGCCCGTTGAGGATGCCATCCAAGTCCGAGCCCAGGTCACTGCTCCACTCGCCATGCTGCTTGAAAATCATCAGTCTCAACCATGGGCCAACCAATTGTCTTGCACTTACCTTCGGCGGGGTGTGGAAGGCGTCCAAGTAATCTGGAAAACTGAAGGGTCTCCGAGTTGGTTGCAAACCTCCCATTGCCAGGGGGATGACTGAAACTCAGTTTGCTCTGAGTCAGAAACATTTGATGGTACTTTGGTAGGGTTGTCAGACATACTATCAATAATTACTTTGACTTACAGTAACGAGTTCAGCATTTCAAACTGTTCGGCAACCATGCTATAAATGGGCATGGTCTCCCATGACCATAAATGGACGCGGTCTTCCATTACCATAAATGGGTGCGGTCCTCCATGACCATATATGGGCATGCTCGCCGCTCACTTACATGATATAAGCACCCACTGATAATGCCTATAAATGCCAATCCAAATAGCTCTATTACACCGTCCTTCTTCTCTCACTTCAGGCGTCAACATCCATTCCTCTCATTAGACCCATCTTTCCACTCTTTACATTTATTTTCTTCACGGCCCATGGACAAAGAAAACACAAATCCAGTAACTGGCCAGAAGCGGGCGGGGAGTGCTTTGCTTTACCCGATGAAGAAGCGAGTGTAAGTCTATTTCAGGCCTCCAATGACATTTTCAGTACTCAAACGGATCCCATCATGCGCTACAGCAAACATTTCGGTCGAACCATAAGTGCCGTGACAGCTGAGTGAGTTGTTCAAAGCTCATTAAAACTCTCATGATGAACGGACACTCCTTGTTAAAGAGACAGGCCAGAACACATCATCTTCCTCTCACTCCTCAAGTTGATACCCAAGCTCGACGAGTGTATACTAGATGGGACTACCGAAGAGATCGCCCACATTGCTGCGATGGTACGTGCTATCCTTTAAATCTCGCCCCACTTTCCCTCACTTTCTGGAAAGCTGCAGAAAGGCGTCAATACTGCGCGAGCCGATGACACTAAGGGTCTCAAGAGCGCGATCATCAATTGGATCACCCCCAAGGATGCGCCCTTGAATCCTCCATTAGCGCACAATATCAAGAGTGACCATGGTTATCACCACGAGCGCACTGGTCAACTCCTGTGTCCAGCTGCTTGGAACTGGGCTGATGAAAAGTATATCTGTCCTACTTATCCTCACTTTGATCTGACTCGCCTATTCTTAGGACCAAGAAAGGGCTCTGCACTGGCGAGTTGGCTGTACCTGGAGAGCATTGGCCCCTTTTTGTGTATGAGAATTTCACTTACGACCATGAGCATCCTTTCAATGGCCTGTTCAAAAGCGCCATTCTCGTTTGCGTGAGTATTTTTAACGTCGATAACCTGGCGTTGCTGACGCAGTCCCATTAGGCATACAAACACATTTTCACTTCGCCCAGCTCAGTTGACCATGAATCCAAGGCTACCCGCAGTGGCAACGCACGGATACATGGCATGTCAGAGGTCACACTAGCCTCCATCGCTTACGTGGCAACTCAGGTGCGTCGCCTGTCTACCTTGACCAAGGTGTCTCACTCATAATTCAAACTTGCTTAGGTTCGCTTCGCTCTATCGTCTACATCCACCTTCTCCCGCACAGACTACGTTACGGATTCAGAGCGTTTCTACAACACAGTCATGCAGCTCTTCACAGACATCCGCGCACGCGGCAGGATCAATGAGATTAAAGCCTGGTGGAACCAGTATGTTTATTATTAACTGAATCATGCTTACGCTGAGCTTTGTTTGCTTTTTTTTGTGATTAGGAAAGTTTTTCCTGGTGGCTCAGCGGCCAAAGTCCCTGTGCTTACCGACACTCCTCTTGCTCGCATCATGGCACAGCTTGATGCAGAGGCCGCCGCAGAAGCCGCTGGAGAAGCCGCTGGAGAAGCCGCTGGAGAAGCCGCTGGAGGACAGGAGGCTGAGGCTTAGGAGGAGCCGGGAGAAGATGTAAAGACTTTCACATTCTGACTCGCTATTATACACATTTCGGTACAACTCGAATTGCCGCATTTAATTGATTGCCCCTTAATTTCACCAATGACTATCAAGAGATGCTGAGTAATTCCAGGATTGCGTCCTGGCCACGTCAACGACAGTACAGTTTGCCACCGTAGCATTAAGCGGGCTGCTGATAGTTGGCAGCCATACAGGTGCTAGTGATCATTGTGTAAACCGTATCGCAGATGATGTTGAAAGTCCCCAATGCCATTATTATGACTTAGTACTCTCATAAACACACAGACATATGCCCGATTATCCTGGGATGTCAATAAGGTGGTAAGGTAGTGAGTGGCCAGCAGTGCCAATCAGGCCTCCTTTGATTTGCGGACATTATAATGATGGTTCTGACACTGGAGCTTAACAATGTCAAGTAGGTGTAGCTGGTAGGTATTTTGCGCCATTTCCCTATGGTACGTGATTGGCCCTTGATCACAGAACGATGGTATCACACAATTGAGTTTTGATCTGCCTCAGTGCACCATCCCCACCGGTGATTGTAAGTAATGATGACAGTGTCGGCCCACGCCAGCGGCCCTCAAATGTCTAGTGTTGGTAGCTTCCGCCAATGAGCCCGAGCCATATAATGATGGCTGTGTTGGTAGATTCGGTCAATACTACCGTGTTATACAATGGCTGAGAGTGGTGATGCCTTTTTTTTCAAGATGATTGTCACATGTCATCTTTGATCCATCTTTGCTCATTCCGATATCTTTTGAACGTCACCCGTCTTCCGGGCGGCATTTGGAATGAGCACCATCAGGACCCCTGTATATGCGCCAGAGGGTCAGATACGAAAATTGACCTTTTGGGTGATTTCCGTTCAGTGCGATCTTCGGGCCGGAACGTCCGCATTGCCCTCCAACCTATGTTTTTTGGCCATTCCCGTCAGCATAACATATCTAACTTCGCTGGCGACGAATATCTTCAGCAGAACAGTATTGGACCTCGCCAAAGGCAAAAATTGTCAGCACAATGGGATCTAACCTCGCCAGTGGCCAAAACCGTCAGCAGGAGTAGATTTGCTCTAATTGTGAACGTCGGTAAAACAGTGAGACTAAGTGTAGACATATGAGGCGCCCAGATAAGGCGCGCATACTTCGGGCATCTGTGGCCGCTCACGTACAAGGGACCGATTTCAGACCCTAGTCTCAACCTCCGTCCGCACAATCATATCTGACGTCGCTACCGACCAGGCCCCTGCGTTCTTGAAATGTATCTAACCTCCTCAATCTTGACCCTGGTTTCCGTCAGCATAGGATCTAACCTGACCCCTTGAAAACCCTCAGGGGCGTCAGCATAAATATCTGACCTCATAGAGGATAGTTAGGGGTCCTGCACCATCGCTATTGTCTTATATAATGCTATATGGACCACTAACAGAGGGATATATAAATGGTATCTATGATGTCTCTTATAATGCTTGTCAAAGGTTGTTCATACCTGCTGCAATTTCACGATGCAAGGAGCCACACACTAAAGAACCACCATAGTATATGGCTAAAAGGTCCTTTCTCCGGGATCTCCTTACATTTAGTCGCCTCTGCGAGTCAGCACTCCAAAACCACGGCTTTCCAAAATGTGGAGGGCCAGGGGTAAATTATGGAGAGATGAAGAGAAAAGCGTGCACCTGCAAGTATATGGTAACAAATAGGCTTTATACAAGACCACTGTGATTGGTCCGCGTGCAACTAGTGATGTGCTGGGCTGGGCCACAGGCCCGAGGCCCGGCCCAGCCCGGCTAAAAAAGCCCGGCCTGAGCCCGGCCCAATAGTGGGCTTGAGCGGGCCTGAGGCTGGGCTCAGAATTTTTCAAGCCCAAGCCCGGGCCTGAGCCCGGGCTTTGACGATTGGAGCGCACAAAATTAATCGAGCGACAACGAGCAGTGGCGGTAAAATTGCGCTCAAATCGCGGAATCGGCTCAATGCGGAAATTTTGAACTGTGTCGCATCACTTCATAAATCATGCCGCTGTAGAACTGTTTGTGCTGTGAGGCCGGCTACAGAGGTGCGAAGCTCGTTTCTTCGTCGTATATCATGCCCTAATAGTATCTAGAATGTAACTATATAGTTGATAATAGAACTTAATCATTACTCTGTCAGTATCAGCACCATATTGAAGACTTGTCTTGTGCGGCTGCTCTGTGACTAGCCGATCTTCCCCATCTTTTCAAAATTGCAGCTGCATGTGGTATCTCTAGTTTCATGTTACTTTCCATCTCGCAATGATTGATTACAGCTTCAAATCTACTCCTCTTTCGCATGGTTGCTGCTCAGTTCCGGCCCGAAAGTCACTGTTCATCGGCCAAGAGATGCTCCCAGCAATCTATATAACGCAGCGGTGAGTTCTTTTATTTTCGCTCTAAAATGGGTCGGCTTCACCACGTCTCTCCGGTGCTGCGGCCTTCCACTCGTCTCACCGTTGGCTATCGCACAGAGTCATGGTATGCTAGTGTCATTGTGCTAGTTTGCGCGCCCCAACTACTCCTCGCATTAGCCGCCATTCTTCTATTCAAATACATTGATCCTGTGCACTGTGCACGCTTCCTAACACCTGGCCTTCTGGTTTATCTTTCATTCTTTCTGTCTCTGCTCACACTCGTCTACGGTGAGTTTACTACCATCAGACTGCCGCTACATAATCTAATTGCGAGTATTGCTAGCATTCGCGTTCTGCCCCCGTCTCATTGGCTTGAACAAAGCCTTCCGGCTGCTTGAGACGAGGCGGATTTACAACAGGACCCACATATCTCGCATGCAGCCCTATAAGATGGAGCGCCTGAAACAGCAAGAGCTTTTCACAGTCTTTGCGCTTGGTGTTAGCTCTCAGTCTGTCCCGATATGTAAGTTCTATTATATTAAACCACATGCTATACCTCATCTCTATCATAGTGGTCTCGAATTCTTCGACAGTCTCCGACGTTCTAGAGACGTTGCACGACCGCGGACTCCTCAATTCCGGTGACAGACATCATGTTTACACAGCGTCATCGCTTTACCGACGTCTTTCAGGCGGCCAAAGCATGTCAAATTTGGGTGTAGGCTCGTTGAGCCACTTCCATATTCGCATTGGGGTTCTAGGTGGCAGCAGTAAGTTCTATTCACGTACATTCATATATATCTAAACTGATATTCAGCCTATATCAGCAAATGAAGAACTTGACGCTACATCAATTGCTACAAGGCGTCCGTCTCGCATTATAAAAGGCTCGGAGAAGCTCCTGGACCCCGGTAATGATGCAACACCAGCTCTCTCAGCGCAGACCAGAGCTGTAGCAGACCAACGCCGTGCCGAGGCGGCAGCGGCAGCGGCACAGGCTAGTCGAGACGCAGATGGTGGTGCAACGACCACCTCAGCAGTGCACATCCAATTTTCTGCTGGTGCCAGCTCTCTGGCCCCTGATGCTACTTCCTCGATAGCACGTTCCCGATCTCCCGCAAAGCGTGATGCAAGGGATGCTTTTCTTGGTAGTGGGTCTGACGAGGGCTATGTGAACGAAAGGGATAAAGGAAAGTCCCGGGATGTACTAGAGATAAGTTCAAGTTCGGAGGACGAGCAGGACCGCGATATTTTAGAAGCGGTGGCAAATAAAAAACGAGGTCTGTACCTGCGCTTGTTTAATTCATTTTTTTGGCTGACTCATTCTCTTCGAACCCTGTTATGCAGTCAGGAAGCGAGCTAAAGGGCTGGTTCCCTCTGTTGATCCCACAGCAACCGATTCCGATGGCATTCTCTTAGACATTGACGTCCTCAGTATTGATGCAAGCACAAGCGGGCCATCCCTTCGAGAGCGCAGGCTCGAGCTGGACGAATTCTGGGACGACATAATCTTGAAGCCCGGCCCAGATGGCAAGACACGCAAATATCGCAAATGTAAGCTATGCAAGTACGTTGAATTTGTCTCTTCTTCTTTTTAAATGTACTTACAACAGTTCATCAGTGCCTCCTTCGTCAGTGATACCTCCACTCTACGTCGGCATATCGAAAAGCTTGAGAATCATCGAGTAAGTGCGCGGCTCTCGGTATATTATTGTGTGCTGACTACTTTGTAGCTAAAATACAATGCTTGGTGCGCTTCAACAGGCACTGAGTCGAAGCTTCCGCAGGCCTTGAAATCGAAGCGTGAGGCAGCGGCTGATGCCAACGCTGCATTAGAGCAGGCAACTCTGGACTCACACCTTCGAAACATCCACGTCAAGCAAAAGACAATCGTTTACAGTGATGCTGAGTTCAGAGCTGCGTCAATTGAGTGGCTTGTATCTACGGATCAGGTACGAGTCTTGTGCTGACTGTATTGTATTCGCATTCACTCATTTCAGCATCTGAATGCGAGCAGCCCATCCAGGCATTCGAGCATCCATCCTTCAAAAGGATGATCGATGTGGCAGCCCGTGCTGTCAATGGTGTGATCATTCCAAACCGCAAGGCAACTCGGGAGGAGATAATCGATTTATTCAAGCGCCAGCTCACAAAGCTCAAAGAGCGATTAACGGTGTGTTTATTGTAAATATCCTGCCATTTAATGTGTACGCTTATACACAATTTTCCTTTGAAGAGTGCATCTTGTAGCGGGGAAGTTAGCTTGACTTGTGATGCATGGCAGGCGTCCAATGTCGACGCATACTTTGCTGTTACGGGCCATTGGATTGAAGAGAGCTCCCCTGGCATTTGGGAGCTTCAAAGCGCTCTTCTTGGTTTCACAAAGCTGAACAATTCGCATAACGGACAGCGCCTTGGTGGAGCACTTTTCTTGATTGTAGATCGTCTTGGGATTTCGCACAAGGTCTGTGCTATTTGCTATGAGAATTACGAGCACTGGTGACTCAATAATTAATTGTTATTGCAGATCGGTCATATAACATGTGATAATGCAAGCAATAACGAGACAATGATGAAGTATTTTGGCGAATACATCACCAAGAAGACTGGGAAGCAATTCGATGCAGAACAGCGACGTATTCGGTATGTACCATGCGACATTTACAAAGGTCAGATGCCCCTTACAAATATTTCCTAAGATGTCTTGCGCATATCATCAACCTCGCCACACAGGCCCTCATTGGTGCACACAGCAAGTCGCAGCACTACAAACCTGCAGATCCAGAAGCTCACATTCCGCCAACCGATTTTACGGGAGGATTACGTGATGAAGTCGGCCTCGTTCGAGCCATCTCTGTAAAGGTGTGTTCACTTTCCTTGCCTGGTTTATTTATTATCACTGACTACTTTAATCTAACAGGAAAGATCGTCCGCCAAAAGAAAGGACCTGTTCCATCAAATACAAGCTCAAACTGAAGACAAACCATTGCAGCTCGTTCTAGATATGCCTGTTCGCTGGTCATCAACTTATGTGATGTGTGAACGGGCAGACGGACGGAGGGATGTACGTCGATTTCAGTGTGATGCCATTTCCTCTTGTTTAACCCTTCTCTCTCAAAGCATGTGGACAAATTTGTGTCGCATATGAGTTTCGCAGAGAGAGACGCAACCAAAAGTAACAAGTTGATGGCATTGGGGTTAATGAGTGACGAGTGGGACAGACTGCGAGCATTCATTGGCCTTCTCGGTGTAAGTGTCTTTTTTATTATTTAAAATATATATCTGACATGTATTATTGATGCAGCACGCAGATAAGGCCCAACAAGCCTTCTCATCGGATTCTGGCCCCAGTCTGCATTACGCTCTTCCAGCCCTTGAAGCACTGCACACTGCATGGTCGAGCCGCTTGTCAGGGGGGTTATCGGGTAGCAAGCCCCAGTACAGCTCATTTACTGGTGCTCTGGAGGCTGCAATTGCGAAGCTTACAGGGTACTACGAGAAGACTGCTGATTCAGACGCATTCATTCTTGCAATGGGTGAGTTATCCACTTATTGGCTATGTGGCAAACTGTCTGATAATTAAAAATGTCGTCTAGTTCTTGATCCTGCACAGAAGATACGGCATTTTACAAGACATTGGGATGCTTCGCTTCAGCGAGAGGTCCGAGAGAATGTCGAAAAGCTTGTGAGTGGCTGAACAGCTCAATGTTTTATCAGCATTTTGAACTACCTGCAGTTCCGGGAGCGCTATGATGAGCTACATGCTTCTGGTACTCGGACATCCGCCCCTATGAACCAGATGAAAGGACCGAAGATAAATATTCTTCTACGTGAGTTGAGCGACGACGATGAGTCTGATGATGATTCCTTGGGCAACACCCAAGATCTCACGAGGCCTTGGATGCGTGAATACAAGGCATACCTTGAAGCACACGATGAATTACCAAAGGGCATGTCTCTCGTTCAGTGGTGGGGGGTACGTGATGACGAATAAACTCAAAATCTCGTTTTCTAATCATAAACATTCTAGCTTAATGCCCATCGACTTCCTACATGGGCTTCCTTAGCCCGTGACATTTTAGCTGTCATGGCATCATCTGTATCTTCTGAGCGCGCATTTTCTTCTGCAGGGATCACCATCAGTAAGCGACGCACTCGGCTCAAAGCTGACATTGTAGAGGCACTGCAGTGCCTGAAGTGCCTCTTCAAGCACAATTTAATATTCCGCGAGGCTGGTCCGAATTCATCCATGGAGGCTGAGCTTGATGATGTTGATGCACGTCAGAGCCAGGTCATGTCAATTCCGGGGTGGGATGAGATGGTTTTGGAGGATGATTTAGAGGATTAATTGTACTGGCACCTCAAATTACTTTCGTCGGGCTGTTTGTATAGATATTGTGGCAATTGGAAAGCGTTTATATTGTTATCTAGGTTACACTTATGTACTCAAATCGCTACCCATCAGTATTTGTGACCGGCTGGTGCACAATTAGTGATCAGCATGGACCGAGCGATAGATATAGGGGCTAATTCATTGAGTAGGCTCGCACCTCAAATTATTTGTGTCGGGCTGTTTGCACGGAATTTCTGGTAAGTGGGAAGTGTTCAGATCGTATCATAGATTGTATTTATGTGCTTAAATCACTACCCATTGGTGACTGTGGCCGGCTGGGGAGCATTTGCGAGCTGGGAGGCCATCCTATGGCACAATTCTCGATTGGGGTTGAACGCACTGTCACTGCCAATCACATTACTTTTTTTTTTACCCCTCCCAATACTGCAAGCCCGGGCCTGAGCCCAAGCCTGGCCTGGCCTGGCCCAGGCCTGGCTGATGGGCTGGGCTTGGGATTTCTCGAAGCCCAAGCCCGCCAGGCCCGGCCCAAGCCCGGGCTTCAGGCCCTGGCCCGGCCCGCACATCACTACGTGCAACTGATCATTGAATCATGAGCTCCACTCTGCCCCATTGCTGGGCTTGCCTGGTTCTGTTATCGATGTAATATCCTTGAAACGACCTTTGAAACCTTTTGAAACAACTTTAAACTCAACATCAGTCAGCGGCAGTGTTACATATAAATGTATTTTGGAACCTAAGGACGCAGAGTAAGAGCACAACCGGTGAGGTATCGTATTACAGGTGCCGAGCGACATATGTGCCACATGGTGGCGAGATTCTAACACCAAAAATGTATCCTCATCTATAGCATTATGAGCCCTGAGAGCGAGGGATAATGGTGACTGAGACGGAAACGGAGAAGAAAAAGACATACAATAAGTACATCAAAGCTGCGCCAGATTTGACACTCCGATAGACCTTATCACGGGTCGCGCTCCCCTGATTGGTAGACCCCATCTACCTCGCTCGCCCCTGCCGCTCCCCGCACTTCCGGCCCCAGCCCTGCCATCTCCGCCATGATCATACTCTCCACAGCTCGCGTGCTGATAGCCGTATCTTCTGTCCCACTGCGACATAGCAGCAACATCCTGAACACGCGACACGCCAGCGCACTGGAAAGCGCGATGTAAAACGCCCCGATTGCATCAGAGTATTGATAGCCGATGTATTGGGCGGAAACGGCCACTACAAGGGCGCCAATCGTCACACTTGCCAGAAAACATGAGGAATAAGTATGCGATAGACTGGCACGAAGCGTACCCGTAATATAGCTGGCCAGTGAGGAGCAGTGCCTTCGATACGGCCTGCAAGCCTTGACCAATGAAGAACCGCTTGACTTTTCCGAAGAGCGATCTGGGAGCGGCGGAGAAAGAGAGCGCATTCAACGAACGCATAGACGCACCCAGGGTAGCGAGTACGAACGCAGCGATCCTTGTTGGGGTGCATGAAGTCAGGCCGGAAGCGGCCGCACCCAGTCACGAGGAGCTGCTCTAATGAACACTTGAACAGAACGACTACGAAAGCTAACACATCGCAAGTGCGGACGTCGCGTAGTGAAACAGATGCGGGAGTACCGCTTGGTGAGACGGCTCATGGGCGTCCCGTAGGAGTGCGGGCTTTGGGAGTACTCGAAGAAGTCACATTCGATAGGTATCGGAGAGAAGGATAGTAACCGTGAGCGAATACGTAAAGGCGTCATGTGCATGCTCAGCCTGCCCTTCTGGGACTCGATGTGGATGCCGGTGCTCGCGTAGGGTCTATTGACCACGCGGGAAAGCTATAGGCAGCTATCAAACTTTGAGTTGCAGATTAGTGTTAGATAGACAAGGGTCCATGTTTGCGCGCAACTGGCTGAGTACCTGTGACCGCCTGTAGGAGCGGCGCCACCGGGTCGTCACGGAGCGCATGGGGTTGTGGACGCTCCAGCCGCCGTTGTGGCCGTGGCAGTTGAGGAAGCCAAGCAGAGGGAACTGGGACGAGAAGTGTTCGGGTACTGTACTATGACTGTAGGGTTAGAGTGTCGCCCGTAGCTGCAGCCGCTGGAGAGCCCGCCGCACAAGTTGCGCAGGCAGAAGTGCCTGGGGCGCGTCGAGCCGACGAAGGAGCGCGTCTTGTAGGTCCGCCTCCGCGGCAGGAAGGAGAGCTTGCACGAGGTCCCGGGCGAGGACGTCGTCCACGAGCCCGACCAGTGGAGGTCGGAGCACGGCTGCGAGCGCTTCCCGAAGCCCCTTACGTTGCCCTAGTTACACTTCCCGCCCTTGTACCCCTTATGCTCGCGCCACTTCTGCGACCCGCTAATATCACGCTTCATGGGGCCCCGCCGCCACCACATACTGCCGCGCGCCCGCTGAAGAGGCTTAGGAACTCAAATATTTAGTAACGGCGCACAGGTAGAATAGAATAGGATAGAAATGGGCACATAGTGTAAACATGGTAGACGTTTCGCATACAGTGTGAAACGAAGTTCCTTGTACTACTAGCACAGCCCTCAATAGGTCAACCATAAGTTTGGTTGGCAGTCAGTGTGCGTAGTGACATTTACGTGTTCTTTTTACTGCGGGTTCCACTCGTCATCGTATTACTAGAGGCGACACTTAGTTTGTACTGCTAGAGGCGACGATTAGTTCCATGTCGTTTTGATACCCACTTTATTTATTAGACGTCGTAATAATATGTCGTTTTGTTTCAGGAGCTTCAGGAGTTTACACTTCTCGCTTCAATACGTAGGGAGTTCTTGTACGTGTCTACGGCGGGTTTTGTCGAGTAAAACCACGACATGTGCGCGTTACCGTGTTGTTGAGGGGGTGGGAAGAAGACATTAAAGACTACCATACCTGCTGTCGAGACTGTTGAGTTAAAACCGTGCCACTTTTTACCGACCAGTCGGCATTGTTTTGTAAAGTCGAGGTTAATAGATGGTACACGTATACGATGGTATCGCGAGTAGGATTCGATAGTTTAACAGTAAATGTAGAACCTTTTTACAACTCGTAACTAAAACCGGCGGTGACATGTACAGGGGCATCGGCACGAAGCCTGAATGTCAATGGACTCATCATAGTTAAATGGTTTGTAATAGTCTTCGGCTTTAGGCAAGAAGCTTGAATGTCGGTGGTGCGGAGGCAGAGTGGGCATTCAGATAAGGATATTGCACTTGAAACGGGCGCTGTCGCCCCGTTTGTAAACCGACTACATACTTCACCTCCCCTTCGATCCTTCACCGCGGCACGTGGAGGCCGCAGGCGTACGGCCTATTTATAAGCTGGATGGCATACATGGTGACGAAGCTGGCAAGTCGTTGCCCATTGTCCCGCGGCACTTGACCTGCGAACCTTGTTGAACATTGTCCATTGTGCTGGTCAACTTGATCTAGTTTATACCATTGTACACACCCCAAGGAACCCCCAAGGACTTTTTTTTACGTTTCCGCGTGTAAAACTCATTTAAGTAGGACGATTTAGCGTTGATTGAGTGTATTAACTGAGGGATCACGACGAGGATAAGTCGAGGATACCTGGAGAAGCTGAACTAACGTCGAGGTAGCGTTCAGTCTGATATGCCTCATTGTCTCCAGCGACCACGCCCGCCGGCGCCGACAATCCACCTCCAACAGCAACTACACTAAACTCTTACAGCCACGGGGGAAAGGTCTTGTAAATTTTGTAAACTTGACTTGTGAAAAACTGTCATATTGTCGTTGGTGTCTGGGACTTGACTTAACATTCATCTCGCTGTTTTAGCCATTGTACATTGTTGGGCACTTGGATGCCAGCTTTACCATGTCCTGAAAAGGCTGCGGGGGGCGCAGGACAATTTTCTAACCGGGTGAAGCTTTAATTCCGGGATGAACCCGGGATGATGAACGCAGGCGTACTTTAGTCTGATTACGGGAGGTTTAGACTGATTCCCCGAAGGCGTATTTATATCCAGGAGTGAATCCTATTTGGTAAAACGTTCATCTCTGTGGGAACGATCACGGGAGTATGGGCTGGCTATGGGTATATGTGCGAGACGGAGACGTACCAGAGGGTACTCATGAGCGGTCTTCTCCGGGCGTTATGTCGGTTGCGAACGTAACGTGACTAGTGTCATACAGAAGCCGACTGACTGCTGCCTTACAGACGACTTATCTACGCGCTTCCAGAAACAAGACTTGACCTATACATTAGAGCTGCTTCTACAGTTTCGGTAGCGCGATTGTCCCGACTTGTATGGGTATCGACATATGGTACAAAGGGCCATCCTGGACTTGTCGAAGAATCGGGCCAGTAAATTTGGGAAGAAAGGTCATGCTGCTCAGAATGTATGACGTAGACCTAGAAGGACCGGTCGCGGCCTAACCATCCGCGTCTGTATAAGTCCTGGAGGTAGCATTACACCCCGTAGGATACCCACCGGCGTTGTAGCTGTAGGGAGGAAAAGAAGAAGGCCTACGCCCGGCACACGAGACCGAGAGCTGGGCAGTACTGCCACAAGCGTAAGCACACCCACGACGAGTAGAAGTGTGGATAACGTCCGTAGAAGCCCGACCAGGTTTTGACACTCGTCGGAGAAGAGGGTTGCGGGCTAAGGAGGGAATATAATGACGCAATCCGCCACCGGGATAGACGGTTGTAAAGTTAGTAGAGCCCGACAGAAAACTGTAGTCGTACAATAATGTACTGTGCGAGCACAAAGATACGTAAAGGGTGTTCTAGATGCCGTT
>KV417553.1:81398-146652 GCA_001630335.1 Athelia psychrophila | reverse complement strand
GCAGTTATATTGTTGCGGCTTTCGAGCCATCCATTCTAGAACAAAATGGATCGTATCTAGCTGATGCGGCTCTGGCTCCCGCTTCACCTGACGGCCAGGACCAGGTTAGTGCTTTTTTTCTACACCGCTAAGTGCCCATCGCTGATCAAAATC
Source organism: Athelia psychrophila (assembly GCA_001630335.1). NCBI lineage: Eukaryota > Fungi > Basidiomycota > Agaricomycetes > Atheliales > Atheliaceae > Athelia > Athelia psychrophila. The sequence goes on along the minus strand of KV417553.1, from coordinate 146,499 downwards.
GTACAGGTTATAGCCGAGAGGCTCTGGGCGTTGAGCGACAAGCTTCTGGGTATCACGTTTTGAAGTGTATCTTGATCCATTGATGACCAAAATGGTCCTTCTGAAATATAAGACATTGTTATATATCTGACATAGAACCCATCGCCGTGGAGCCCTGTTTAAGACGCTAATTGACAATCGTACCGGACGGTATGTGTACGATCCACCAGGCCGATGAGGAGTCAGAACTGCAAATTATATATCAACCCATGCGATAATTCTACTTGTTGATACTGGCAATGAGGTATTCCAAGTATTGCATGTTGGAATTGCGACCGAGCATTACATTACTAATCTGTCCCCCGCTGGGATTCTTGATTTGGAGTAGGTACTGGCTTCGGCAACCGGCCCTACGACTGCGCTGCGGACCTCACAGGCCTCACCCCCTCTTCTACTTGATCCCACGATCTAAGCATGATCATATCCAGTACAGATAAAGAAAGCGCCTAATTAATACAGCGTCGTACTCGAGGCGCGTTCAGCGTGCATTGGTTGCACATGGGGCTCAGTCAGATCATGAGAAATAGACAACACAGGCGGATACAGAAACTGTGGCTCTACTAGATAGGCTATGATCGATATAGCACGGTTACGGTGCACACCTTGTTCCCGATACTGGTTACATTTTCAACAAAGCATGACCCCAAGCCATCTCACAACGCGAAGTCTAAATCTACGAATATTCTACTAGAAATATGTATCTAGACGGCTTCATTACAGCCACTCGACGGTCTGCACAATATCCAGATAAGCACACTACGAGAAGAACCACAAAATACAACACTTACAGCAGGCGGCTTGGAGGATATATCATAGGTCACTCTGTTGATTCCAGCCACTTCGTTCGTGATGCGAGAGGAGACACGTCGCAACACCTCGGGTGGGAACACATACCAGTCGGCGGTCATGAAATCCTGAGATTCCACGGCTCGCAGGGCAATGACCTAAGGGGTTCGTTTCGTTTCGCATATCTCAAACTGGAAAGGCGATTGAAAGCTCACCTGCTCATACGTCCTCTTGTCGCCCATGACACCCACTGCGCGCACCGGCAATAACACCGCGAATGCTTGAGCAATTTGGTCATACAGGCCTGCATTTCGGATCTCGTCGATGAAGATCTTATCTGCCAGCTGCAGAATTTTGACTTGTTCGCGGGTGACAGGGCCCAGGATACGTATGGCGAGCCCAGGGCCCGGGAATGGATGGCGCTGGACTAGAGGGGCGGGGATGGAGAGGAGGCGACCCAGGGCACGCACTTCATCTGCAAAATGATAATGGATGAAAACGCGTAAGTTTCGATAGGATCAGCGAGGAAGAGAGGAGAAGCTCGCGCCTTTGAAAAGCTCCCTCAGCGGTTCGATGAGCTTCAGCTTCATGTCTTTGAGTAGCCCACCGACGTTGTGGTGCGTCTTAATCGTCGCGCTGGGCCCTTTGAAGCTGATGCTCTCGATAACATCGGGATAGAGCGTTCCTTGCAGCAGCCACTCGACTCTCCCCTTCGCTGCGGCCCCCTTTTTCTCCTCCTCTTCCGCCAACTTCTCGATCTTAGTCGCCTCCTCCTCAAAGATGTTGATGAAAGTGTTCCCTATTATCTTGCGCTTCTGTTCGGGGTCTTCGACACCGGCCAGGCGTGATAGGAACAGTTCGGAAGCGTCGACGATGGTGAGGTTGACACCGAGATCTTTCCTCAGCATCTCGTTGACCTGGGCGGCTTCGTTCAGCCTGAGGACACCGTTATCAACCATAATGGCTTGGAAACTAGCATTGGTATGTTAGCCTGCGTTGAACATACGTTCACGGTCAGGCCGTCGTGCATCAGTTTGGCCGCGACAGTGCTGTCGACTCCGCCACTCACGGCCCCGATTACCCGGCCCTTCTCCCCGCAGATGTCCCGAATTCGCTTGATCTCCTTCCCAATAAACTCCTCCATCGTCCAGTTCTTTTGGCACGCGCAGATCTTCAGCACGAATCGCCCGATGATCTCCTTTCCGAGCGGCGAGTGCGTCACCTCTGCGTGGAATTGGATGCCATACAGCGGCTTCGAGTCGTGCGCGATGGCGGCAAAGGGAGCGGTGTCGGTCTTTCCTATGACATGGAAAGATGGCGGAAGGGTAGAGAGTTGGTCGCCGTGGGACATCCACACCTGGATCGAGATGTTAGTGACCGGACGCGGTGAAACGGAGCAGAGAGGTGACTAACGCACTTGGAATTCGTCGCCAAGACCATCGAAAAGCGCATCCACCTTTCCATCGGGACCCTGTTTGGTGGGCTCAAGAGAGGCAAAACCGTATTCTCTGTGGTCGCATTGTGATACAGTTCCTTTGTGATTGAGGGCTATCTCCTAATCGAATGTACGGGACGTTAGCAAGATACTTCCAGAAGCCGATCTTTGCGTTACGAGCCTGGAGACCGTAGCAGATGCCCATGATAGGTATACCGAGGTTGTACACTTCAGGATCGACGTGGGGTGCGTCGTCGTCGTACACCGAATATGGGGAGCCCGATAGGATGATACCTGACCAAATGCATCAGCCTGGAAGATGATGCGAATGTGCAACATACTCACCCTTTGGCTTGAATGTGAGATCCTTTATTTTTGTCGTACAAGGCATCAACTCAGCATAAACATTGAGCTCGCGACATCTTCTTGTGAGCGAGCCGTGGGCGTCAGCCATGTCGCAGAATTCGAAACACTCAAGGCTCCTATCGAAATGTTTTTCCTGGTCGAAAAGCTCAGTATCGCTTGAAGCTCTCAATGGGAGATACGCACCTTCCATATATCCCATCAACCAACCTCCCTGCCGACGTCAACTGAGCTCTCGGGATGATGTCGTGGCTGCAAATGGGGCCCACTGACGCCTCTCGTGGGCGCTCGTGACACTCCCCGAGACGGTCGAAGCACCAGCCGTGATGGATGAGCATTGAATATCGAACATTCAGCCGATTTACGGCCGCAGCGAGCCACTCATATGATCACCGTGACACAGTCGACAGATATGATTGGTTCGGCATTTCGAACTTGATTGATCAGGTGGGCGGAGAGGGGCGGAGCTGCTGACTGACAGTGATCATGATCGAGGCGGGCTAAAAGAAGAGCCAGACTAGAGGGCCTCGAGTAACATATGCGAGGCGTTGAATAGCCGTTTTCGTTGCCGGGGGCGGGACCACAAATTCATGTGCGGGTTTTGCAGTGCCTGAGGCGGGGGCGTGATGTTCGGAAAACCGGGGCGTGACTTGTCGCGTCTCGTGTAAGTAGTTGTCCGAGTCTGACCAGAACCGATCACAGAGCTTTTTCGTTAGTTTGGACGATGTACACTCAATCAGAAGGTAAATGTGCATACTTGTTGCGATAAGGGGTCCAGTTTAAATTTGCATTCGGCCTTCGTCACGGTCCTCAGTCAACCCTCCATCTGGAATCCCGTTACAGCAAGGGTGCAAGAAATGACCGTATGAGGATGGAGGAAAAGATCGTGAGAGGGTAGGCTGGGTGGAAAGGCTGCCTCTGAATTGGTCTTGGCTCTTGAAGGAGGGACACCTTGTGCTCAGAGAGAGCTTGGAGGGAGCCGGCTGTCACAACTTGAAGGCTGTCGATGTCATCGGCAAAGGGAGTGAGCGACGTCGGAGGTCGGAACGAAGACCATTTTGGGTACTGCCTCTCGCGACTTCTTTGGGCTCGAGCCTCGCACGCCATCGATCCGAGTCACAACCATCGAAGCTACGCTCACATAATCTGCGCATAATAGACAGCCTTTGCGCTTATGGCTTTCGGAAAACGCTCTCTTCGTCCCCATGTCGCGCCCACCGGCCCTCAAACCGGCCATTGCTATTTCCCTCGGAGAAGCTGCAGACGCACCGGTCCCCGACATCTACGACAAGTTCTCGGAGAAGAGAAAGAACGCCATTGTGGCGGTGGTGGCTTTTGCCGCACTCCTCGCGCGTAATTCTGCCTCTACCCGCGGCGTTGAGCCTTCGCTTACCCTTGACGGCCGTGCCAGCATTCGCGTCCTCCGCGTTCCTGCCCTCCATCCCTCAGATATCACATGATCTGGGCACAAGCGAGTCTGCCATCAAGTGAATTTGTCCTTCCTGCTTTGTTCAAGTTATATGTCGCCTGACTCCGCTATACTGCCCAGCTACACGGTCGCCGCGTACTTGGTGGTCATCGCGCTGGCACCCCTGGTGTGGTCCTCGTATGCCACCGTTTGTACGCCTCGCCTCCGATGACTCGACGAAAACGCTCTGACATCCCAGCCAGATGGCCGCCGCCCGATCTATCTCTGCTCGATGCCCATCTTCATTGCGGGCTCAATCGGAGTCGCGGAATCCAGGACCCTGATTCAGCTCATATTCACAAGAATGATCCAAGTGCGTCCTTCATCTCCCGCTGTACGGGCATCAGTTCCTGACAATTCGTGCAGGGCATAGGTGCAAGCAGCGTGCTCTCGGTTGGCGCGGGCTCTATTGGGGACATATACCGCCCAACAGAGCGGGGGCGGGCGATGGGCCTCTACCTCGCCGTAAGCTCTAGCGTTCGTGCGCCGGCAACGCGTCTAACAGCTCCATTTTCAAGGGCGCTCAGCTGGGACCACCTCTTGCTCCGGTCATCGGCGGCATCATGACAGAGTGCGGTCTCCGTGCGACATCCTGCGCTATTTCGCTGATGCTGCGTCTGCGTCTGCAGATACGCGCACGGCGCGCGCGGCACATGGCGGGCCTTCCAGTACCTTCTCGCCGCCATGGGGCTCCTGACATTCGTGCTCGCCGTTTTCTTCCTGCCCGAGACGAGCCACGGCCGCAGGATCGACGAGATGAAGGCGGCGGGGCAGAGGGGCGTTTGCGGCACGGACTGGGTGTGGCTGAACCCGTTCGGCCCGCTGAAATTCTTGCGTTCCCAGAATGTTTTGGCGATTGTGGGCGATTGTGGTTTGACCTTGTGCCGGTGAGGTTGATACTAATAGTCACAACCAGACTCTGAATTCTTCGTTTGTTCTTCTTTCTACGTACTGTGAGCACAGTTGGGATACGCGCTGCAGTCGTTTGCTTACGCCGTCTTTCAGGTATACTCGTACCCCTGCCATACACTTTGGTGAGAATAGTATCGACCTAGAATTTTATAGACATAGCTGCTGATATGCCTCTACGACAGGGTCCAAGATTTGGCATCACAAACTCCGCGATCCTTGGCACCCTATACCTAGCACAAGGGGGTGGAAACATCGGTCAGTACTCCCGCGCCTGCAGCTCCACTCTGCCGACTTACTCGGCCATATCAGTCGGCTCCTTTATATCTGGCCGTCTATCGGATAGGTCTGTCCATCGCTGGATAGCACGGCGCTCAGGTGTCTTTGTCCCCGAAGACCGTCTGCGCGCAAGCTTGTGGGCAGGAGGCATCGCCACTCCGCTGACTCTGCTCGGCGCGGGCCTGACAATGCAGCTGTGGACCAACGTAGCCGGGCTCGCCGTCACGCTGGTGTTCCTGTTTATCAACGGCATAGGAGTAAGCGCGGTGCCCATCCGAGGCGATTAACAGCTGACCCTTAGCGTCAAGCTCCTCGGCATTTTGGCCGTGAGCAACACGTATTTAGTGGACACGAATCAGGCCCGGTCCACCGAGGTGATCGCAGCGAACAAGTGTGTCCCTTGTCATACTGGCGATGCACCTTTGATTAACACGTGTATAAGTTGCATCAGGTACCTCTGCTCGGCAGGAGCGTCTGCTGCGGTACTCCCAGTCATGAAAGTGATAGGGATTGCCCCGACCAACGCTATTGCTGCTGGCTTCGCGTGGATTGGTTGTGCGCTGGTCGTTGTGGTTATTCGATATGGAGCGGGCTGGCGTCATGGAAATGTAAGGGACTCAGGGACTGACGATGGCGGTGCGGAAAAGACGCCCTCTGACGTGGAGAAGTGAGGTGACAATCACCTGTAATATCCACTCAGGCGGAGCGGGGCGGAAGAGTCGTGGTTTTTTGCTAAAATGGCAATTATTGCAGCGGTCTTTGAGCGCACAACATTGTGGATTAATGAGGTTTGATACATACCAATGGATAAATGGCATGGACCGCGTGGTTACAGTGGCGGCGATTGACTACAGCCCTTGTGCAATCTTAATAACCGGTAGCACAAATATCGTCCCTTTTACCAACTGATGAGATGGGCGAGAATGAGCGAAATTTCCACTAGGTCGAAGCCTGGAACGTGTTAGGAATGCTGCCGACTCGAAGACAGAACGTCTATTGATGTCGATGACACGCATCGATCCATGCATCGGATCCTTGGGTGCGAGACGGCGGCCATCTGCTGGATCAAGTAAACCATTATCCAACCCTCAGTATCCTAGCTTGAGCATAGGAATTGCACAGCGTGTGCATCGCGAGATACAACCCCTTCGATAAAGAGGCCTTGTACTATATTCACCATTTCTCGTCATACTTGCGGTGAATAGCATTGGCCAGCGTGCGCACAATCAGCAGACCTTGTTCTGAATCCGTAGCACGCGGGCAGCGCGACGTTGACTGATCATGCCACGAAGAAGGAGCGGCTTCTTGGCGAATGTGATGCGACCGGTGGAGATAGTATATTTGGTCCAAAGAACCTTGGAGAGAGCCATATGAAGTTGAGATTATGCTTGATCCCCGCCCGTTGAATAGCTTTGCGCAGCTCTGTCGCCTGATTTCTTCATGGTAGGAAGGGTGGCGAGATGGCTAAAATGGGTTCAATGAGTCATGTAGGTGACAGCTGTCAGTGTCACACTGCGGGAAGCTGAAGACTCAGAGTCTGAGTCAGCGTCTAACTCGGATGTTGCTTGAATACGACTCTCCCCCTTGATCACTCATTTGAATACTGCACACCTAGCCACCGCCGCGCATGTCTTCTCTAATTCATTCGTGTATCATTGCTAATCTCGAACTCTCACACCATTCATGGCACTTCCAACGTGCTTCCAACTTGCTTCCAGTATTGCGTTGGGTACTTATTGCGGCATCGAAGGACCTCCAGCGAGCAAAATCAGATGTCGAACCTGTCCTGGTGACCTGACCACTGGGCCAATACTCACTTCCCCGCATCACATAAAGATGACGCCTTCCACTCTAAACCAAACACGTCGTTGTTCTGCAGCATGTGGGCCCATTTATTGCTACCGCTCGTTGCTCATTCCACGCGCCGGTTGGGCGCCGGCGCTCGTCAAAGAGTACATCTCACCATTTTAAACGGACCCGAATAGAACCGCTGGCAACATTCATCAACGTACCATGCCCGCATGACCTTGCCGTAGCCTTCATTCGCGTGCTGTCGGTTCTTTTTTGCTTTCCGCGTGTTCTCTCGCGGTTGACCAGAATGTATAAAACCCTTTTGCTTTTGGCCAGCATCTTTAGCAACACATCCACCTCTCTCACATCCTATCTGCCTCAACACATCCAGCTCTACTAAACCAACTCACAATGGTTCAAATTACCTCCAAATTCCTCGTTCTGGGCGCCCTGTTTGCCACCACCTACGCCGTGTCCCTCCCCAAGCGCGACGTGGCCAAAGTCGAGACCGACATTGCATCTATCTCCACGCAGGTGACCAGCCTTGACACCACCGTAAACGCATTCCCCGACACCGGCGGAAGCATCACCGCTGCTTTGGTGCGCAGTTCTTGCCTTTATTCCTTCAAGAAATACTCAGGCTAATTAAATTTTTAAGGCAATTAACACTGCCACCAAAAGCCTCACTACAACCATCAACAGCGCGACTACGGATGTGAAGGTACTGTTTCTACCATTATTTATTCTATTGATCTGCATCTGAGTGTCCTGCGCAGGCATTGACCGCACCTGTCGCTGAATCCGACGGTGAAACCATCATCGCCGCTATTCAAGCTTTCGTCCCCACCATTGTCGATGCTCTCACCGCCATCATCGCCAAGAAACCCTCCTTCGATGCCTTGCTTGTCGCAGATGCGCTTGTGAGCCAAGACCTGATCGCTTTGAACGCTAGCACAACTGCATTTGAGGCGGCATTGGTTGCTGTTGCACCTGTAAGTCTTTTCTGCTACACACCCCCGCATCGGCGCATTACTAATGAGATTTAATAGGCTGACTTGCAAAGCAAAGCTTCCACCATCGTCGCGACCCTCAATACCGCTTTTGCGAGCGCGATCTCTGCATATGCTTGAAGTGTGCTTTCTAGTTGAAATAGTTATATTATATGTTTTGTTTTGGGAAATGGTCAATCAATTGTGTGTACAACGTAAATAATTTAGGCAGGCACGAGTAAGGATATCCCTCAGGGCAAGACCTGCATCATCCAGGCCATCCAGACGATGCAGAATACCCTGTTCGCATAAATAAGTGGCACCATTGATTAAACAAAATCAAACCCTTTCAGTGTCGCCTGCGAAGAAACCGACTTCTGTGCAGCGTTATCTCGCTCTTGAATCGACTGGATGTGGAAGCTAGTTCCACGACGGGAGATACAACCCTGCTCTTTTCTGGCTGCGCTCGGTGTGCTGGAGTTGACGAGATATTGCGGTTCCTGGAGCACCCCGAGGAGGAGCGCACGGAATACGCGGCATGCTATGGCGCTCGCAAGTGCCATATATGGGGGCACCAAGAAGGCGCGGAGGGTCGTGGGGATTTCTGGGTGTAAGATAACGGCGGTGGTGACGATTGCCATGAATATAGTTGCGCTGTGGAAGGAATTGTAAGTTTATGAATGTTTATGTGCAATATGACGCAGAGCTCACAAGTAATAAATTTGGCCACTCTGCAGAAGACCCCTGGAGACGCCATAAAGGCCATCGCCCGTCATGAATGAATTTAAACGGGCTCGCCAGCCGGAACCACTCGTTGCCCGCGACATCACGCGGAGCGATATAGCGAGGAAGACTAGTGTGTCGTAAATGCTAGATACGACGATGGGTACCACGCTGTACTGCGGGACGTCGGTTTGTATGCAGCGTCGTGTGCCGGGAATGTGCTCTGTTTAGCGATGGGCCTTTAGACGGGCACATTGCGAGTCGATAAATAGCGTGACTCACCGCCTTTCATGCCTATGACAAGCACGAGAGACAGACCTGCGATAGCCACCCATAGAAATCCAAAGATCGCTGTGATGAATTTGGATCTGTGGTATACTGCTCTGACCCGCAAGAAGAATAGGAACGAAGTCGCTGGTGATGACAATTCGAAAAAAGCCCCTATGGCATATTCCAAGGCTTGGCAATTTGCAACAGGTACAACTATGCCAGAATATAAGCAGTGCGTTCGATAGGGGTCGAAGCAGGCATACCTTCGAAGACGAATGCACATATGCAGTACCCTAGCGTACCAATTCTAGAATAAAAGTGTCAATCAAACCGAATCCCGCACAATGTTCAGAAATGGAAACCCACCTTGATACAAAATAAGCGGCGTTTGCCCGAGTGAATCCCGTCTGGCGAAGCATTCTGTACTCGTCTGGGAGCGCCATCATCCAATCCCAGCTATATGCCTATAATGCATGATAAACTTGAACATGAGCAAATTGTCGCATACGGATCGTGAATGTCAGATCACGCACCGCAAAAGCAGAGACATATACGTAGCCTGGATCAATGAGTGGATTTAGGGTTAGGTTAGCATAACACCATCCAACTTACGGGCCCCAAGGGACATACCCACTACTTGTAGCTGTGTTGCAATATCAGGGTCCAAGAAGGCCAGCGGTGTGTGAGGATTTAGCACTGGGGGGGAGGTGCTGTTTGAAGCCATCGCGGTCACAGCTCGAGGGGCCCGGGAAAGCGATTCCGATCGTTAATTGTGATCGGCTGGATGCTAGTATTTGAGACAATGCTCTTTTCCGCAGTAATTAAGCATGGTAAAGGCCCAAACACTTAGTTCACCGCTTTAGATGGAATAGCTCCATATATCTGCCCAAGTTGAATGATGTGACCGATGCCCTCGGGAACGAAAAAACCAGTAACCTGTAGGTAGCCTATACACTGCGATTGGCGATAGTGGTCATTTCTCCACCAGCGGAGCCAAAGTTCTGCTAGCATAAGACTCACTCGATTTGACGAGGGCGTAAAGAGTGAATCAGTTGGCAAAGCTCTGCTAGTAGAGTGTACTTCTAGTATCACGCTCTACAATGCATCAAAGTTGTGCAGACCTGCACCACCATCACTGGAAGAGACACCGGCATAGCGAGGCCTTTGACCGTGAAGGGAACTCGGAGTCCAGGGAGAGAGAGCACTTGGAAGTTGTAACTCGGAGGCAAATCGGAGTTGAATCGGAGACATCTATCCGGGGAAGCTGAATATTTAATGTGGCGTTTGTTTGTCCGTGATGTGATTTGTAATCAGTCCCAGCCTTTTCTTTTCTTGTACCACCAAGGGCCACCATGCCACGATTCATCGGTCATTCTGCTAGTGACAGCTGGCTTCTGCCAGATGTCACACCTCTTCACACTTGTATCACGGGGGTGCTGCTCTTCGAATTCGCTCTTTAAACCACGATTACATCATACATGCGCCTTGAATTTACGCTCATTCATCGCACAACATGACGCTGTCCGCTTCACGGATGCGATCTCAGGAGACGACTGCCAGGCCATTTACTCAATGATCCTTACCAGTAATTACCACCATATGCGCTCAACGTCAACCTGTCAATGTCCGCAGACCACCGTGCTCATTGACAGATCGCGCGCAAGCATCAATGGGCCTTGAAACCATTGGCATCCGCGGAGTACCTCGGTCTTACGTCATGTCCGCTGAAAATGTCGCTTTGCCAACCTGTACACATTTGTTCAATGGCCCGCATAGTTTTGTATTATATATAGTTGTGCCCTCCTCCCTTTGATCGACCGTTTGCTCGTTCGCCCGACCTCAATGCCAATCCCACTTGCATCCTCCGAAGTAGAGACGGCCCTACCCTATGAACTTCAGATCGCAAGTTACGTTGCTCTTGTGGTATTAACGGTGCGTCGCGGTTCTGTGACCTTTGGGGGAGGGCTTGGGAAGTGTAGTCTGATCCACCAACAGTCTTACACTTGGGACTGGATACTGTCTATCCCCGAAGAATATGAGATCTTGCAGAGTGTAGGCTTAAATCGGCCTATTGCTGTTTACTATCTTTCGCGGTTCGTCTGCTCTGCTCATGCATACTCTACCGCCATCCATATCTCACCGCTATCATCAGAATATTTAGCCTGTGCTATTGCGTCTCTGAATGCACGCGAGATTTTGATCCTTCGATCGCGCCAGGCGGGATGACCTGGGTTAAATTCCTCCTTTGGTGGCTTTCTGGATCTGCGACATCCCTGCTGTTTCTATTCCGCATCATGGCGGTGTTTTATCGCTCGAATCTGGTCAAATTGGGCTTCACTATCCTTTGGCTTTCCTGGCTATTATCTCCTGTCGCGGTCCTTTTCGGCTCAGGGCATACATGTGAGCAACAACAAATATTCTCTTGCTATCCATCTCATCAAGCTCTAGGCTTCTTGAAAACAGACAGCTACTGCGACGCATGGAGCCCTATAAGCGGAATGTCAATCATTGCAGGTCTCACAAATGACACTCTCGTCTTCCTCAGCATTTCTTATCGCATGGCCGTGAATGCGATGACGACCGAAACTTGGGTAGCTCGGTCCAGGTCATTCATCACGGGCGAAGGCCTCTACCGCATATCAAAGGTTCTTCTTTACAGCGGTCAGCTGTACTATGGGTAAGTGACGTCGCTGAACTACCGTGTTACCCGTTCTTTGCTGAAAGAAATTGACACAGCGTGACAGTCGTCATGCTCATCGTGTCTGCTGTACTGGACTTCTTCTACATCCCATACCTACCTCTGATTGGACCGGCTTACTCCGCTCTCGCCAGCTCAATGGCGTGCCGTGTCTTTCGAATGGTAATTCTGTCCAACATTGACAGTTGCGATCTCAACACACATGATATTGAGCTGGCGTTCCATATTGAATCAACGCACACGAGCAGAGCGGTATGTGTGTTTCAGAACAAGTTATTATCTCTGCATGGTACTGATACAACCAAAGCAGAGCAATGTAGATGGTCGAGGCCTCACAGGGAATATTATTGAATGCTCATGAGAGACAATCTAAAGCACTGGCGTTATACAAGGACTGCCTGTATGTTGCCGTAGTAGCCGTGCTGTGCGGTTGTAATATTATCCTTCCGTGCGAGGTCTCCAATGGGGTAGAGGGGTGATCAGCTCCCCAACACCTGCTAGCCGTACGTCTTTGGCAGCCGTTTACGTGTTCCTTGCGACCTCAATTGTAGTTGTGCAGGAATCTGACATCTGGCATCAATTTTACAAGGCCATATATTGCCCTCGCTGTTGACGCTCACAAGAACTTCCGGGATCCGCCCACAGTCTGTATAGGATGTATTTAATTGCCCCCAGGGTCGCTCGGAAGCTTCAGGTAATCTATAACATGATGGTGTATATCAATTTTGACTTTAGCCACATTGGCCACTGTCCAATCCTGGATACGATCCCAGTTCACGCAGGTGTGCGTGACATCAAAGTCCGGCATAGATGCGTTGTATTGAGAGTACCATCGCCAGACGAGCGGAGTAAGATCCGCATTACACATCAAGTTTGCTCGGATGGCGTTGACACAGTGGTCGAGGTGGTCGATGACACTGCCGTCGACGAGGTTTGCGAAGCGAAGTTGTTGTGATTCCGGGTAGTACTCCGGCCAGAGCATTTCACGTAGTTTGTTCTGCAAATATCAATAATAGGCTGTGCATCAGTTAGTGAGCATAACGAGGAAACTCACCAGACAGTGCAATTGGTGATGTACGTCTAGCTCAGTGACGTAGTGACTCTCATCGCCTGTGAAGGCTTCTGTGTGGTTGGAGAATAGGGCTGCTTGTTCTTTTGGTATTCCTACTATCGCGTCTATATCGTTCGATCAGTTAATGGGTTTCATGGAGCAAGTCCGACCATGGGGAATAACTTACTTTTATATAAGCCGTGCCAAGCTGCATCAACATCTGGGCTGGGAGGTCCATCCCAGGGTGACTTCGGGTGGGCCGAGCCTTCAAACTGTACGAGCTCATATTCCACAAATGCTTGCACAGGCGCTATGAGGGCTCGATCAGTCATTGGATAGGGTGCGATGGATGGGAGCACGCACTGTAAACCGGTTTAGCCCCCTTCCATTCGATCATGTGTCGTCGCTGCAGCAGCAGAACAACAACAATGAGGAGGAGCACGGCGTTTAGGCACAATGAGGCCACGAATGAGGAGATCTCCGCAGTTCTTCGCTTCGATAGTCCTCGCTTGTTGTAAGGTGCTGAGTCCAACTCGCATTCCAACGTTTCCGGTGGGAGAAGAGGAGCTTCATCTTCAATGAAATCGCCCATGGAGGTGACTGGTGAAGTAGCGCACGCAATTGCAGGAAGACTCACCGACCACCCGCGAGGTAGTTCGGGGGTATTTGCACCATGTCCTTTACCGCTGCCAGCCAGGTTTCAACTTCTAATCAATTTCTCACTGATAAGATCATCACGGGTGACCTGTTGTTGGGAAGTCACTTCATGCAGATAGGATAAAGTCGTGCGGAGATATAAGTATGGAATGTGTAAGGGCAGCTTGGGTCAGGTAATATCAAGTGGTGGTCGTTCTCGGATACGGAGGATCTGGGGCGAGGGAACGAGATGGCTTGAAGGATCAGGTGTCCGAACTTCGAAGCTGTTCAAAGATATTTGTGTGAGCTCTGTGATGTGGCTATGTAATCGACAATGTGTGGTGAACCCACAACCCTCCTCCTGCTCCGCCGCAGCTCGTGTAGGCCTTATCGAAATTCGGAGACAAACTCATTCGAAATTCGGGCGATCGTTAAGCGTGACATTAGCGTCTCTTCCGACGAATAATATCCGGCCTCCAAGGGAACAAGAGTAAACAGTAGACGCGGGCAAGGCAGATTGTACATCTCTACAACGAGCTTCGAAAAGGAGAGAGGTCCTCGGTTAGTACACTGGCAACTCCTAAGAGTTCGTGGCGCAGTTTCCTAGGAGCGTCGGGTAAGTGTTGCAGTGTTAGGTGTTGTGAGGCGGCATCTGGCGGCATGTCTGCATGAACGCTGGAGCATGGGGTCATGGCAGGACCCCTGTTTATGTTGGGGCCAAAGGTCGAATACTGAAAATTTCCCCGGCACGAAAATCGCCTGGTATGGCCTCCGAACATCAGCCTCAGTATTATGGCGTAGCAGGGAAAAGGTCCGATGCTGAGCTTACTGTATCATTCGATCTGAAGTTACGTCAAGGTCACGAGTGCCTGTAGAGCCTTACATCGAGCTAAGGATTGCTGCTGATGCGAAGGGGAAGGCAGAGTGAAGTATCGAGCTAAGATTTCTGATCGAAGGGGAGGAGAAGAGAGTAATGGAGAGGGAGCACAAAGTGCCCAGTCACTAGGAGTCTTGGCGGGCGCGAGGGGTGCTTCCGAGCCTACGGATTTGCGAAATTGTATGTACCTGCCAAGAATCGCCTTGCATTTAGTTGCGAAACAAGGTACGCACTTGGAAATCTCGTTGAGCGACATCGTTGTTTGTGCGCTGTTGGACTGCGCCACTTTACTCTACCCGCCGGAGGCCGATGGTCGTTGGCATGGCAGGGATAATCAATTGTGGAAGGTGGAGCGCCATGGCGCTGCGCAAACAGCGAACCAAACAAAGACGCCCTGGACGCGATTTCAAAATGCGTCTCCGGTTTCGCAACTACTATAGCTGTATGTGGCTAACGCGCGGAGTCTGTGATGCCGTTTGATGTGGTAATGTATAGTAGCCGTAGTCCGGTGTTTTGACTTTTTGACTTTCTGGCACTGGCCAATCTAATTAACTGAGCTACATATGCCCACTTTGCGAGTAGGGATATCCCCTGCTAGTATCCTCACACCCGATACCCCCATGCGCGCTCTGCCTCTGCATGGTCTCCCCCGAATACTCGCCAGAAGAGGCCCGCAATAGTGCCAACGCTTTAATTGCAGTGATTACGGTATGCCTTCAGCTAACTGTCGATATAATGTTTGCTGAATCGATGCGTGAAGGTCTTTGTTCTGGACTGGATATGCGATCTCGACGAGGAAGTCGAAATGATGACGCGCACAGGGGTTAACATACCTATAGTTGTGTACTATTTTTCTCGGTGAGACCTGAACAGCTTCTTGTCCCATCATTTTGACCGTTATTTCCAGTATGACGAGCCTTGCATACTGCACCTGGACCGCCTTGATAGGCGCTGGACTGGTAGGCTCAGACATATCCAGGACCTCCTTCGTAATGTGGGGCATGTCATGGGCGGCCGCGACATCGACATCCCTCCTTTTCTTCTTCCGGATGCGCGCAGTGTACTCTGACTCTCGACCCGTCATGATGGTGTTCGCGTTCGCATGGGCCCTCCTCATCCTCACACGTATTATAGGCATCTTCGGACTCGTCCAAAACTGTGAGCAATCTTTTCGCTTTCAGCTCCCGAGTCCATCCTTACATTATTGTGTTAGGCGGTGGCCCTATCTGCCGACATTTGAATCGCCTCGGGCTGCCTTTTGACATCAGCATCTTTATACATGACACGCTCGTGTTTCTATGCATATCCCACAAGATCTACGGGAATTCTTTCTCCGCCACTCCCAGATCGCGCTTCGGAAAAGTCAAGCGGTTCTTCAGTGGTAAAGGCTTGCATGCCGTATCGAAGGCGCTGCTCCTCAGTGGTCAGCTATATTACGGGTACGCTTCGTGTCAGTCTATCGCATTCTAGATCCAGCTAATTATATTCCTTATGTTTGCTGGTAAGTGTGACGATTGGCGCCCTTGTAGCCGGCCTCTCCGGCCAATACATTGGCTTTCCATACGCTGATGCAATTGGGGCATTTTACCTCGCGCTCTCCAGCTCGTTGGCGTGTCGCGTGTTCAGGATGTTACTGCTGTGTCGCGGTGGGACAGAGGATTCGGCCATCAGCACGCGGGCTGTGGAGAGCATGATCATGGCGGCGATGGCAGAGCCGGAAGCGCGAGGAGCGGCAGGGGCGAGCGACATGGGTGTGGTTTACCAATTAGGTATGACCAGCGACAAGGTCCATCGGAGCGTCAAATCTAGCGTGACTTGAATATACTGTATGTTTTGTTTTCTCCGTTTCCATCACAGTCACCATTATCTCTCGCTCTCAGGGCTCACAATGCCTGGTACGTAACACCGCCACCGACTGATGTTGGGTTTCAACGAAGTCAATTCAGTAGTATACAAGCAGCTACATGATGGTTGTACACGCGAAGACACAAGCGCACCCAATGGCAAGCGTTGTGCCACCCTCGACTCAGAGTTGGCCATCGAAACCACAAGGCCCACCAGTAGCATAATGCTCAGTCTATCTAATGAACGCCCATCTTCATTCCAGAAAGTCCATCTTGCTTGCTCTTCAAGTAAGCCGCATCGGTCGAGTAGCCCAAGAAGCCTTACTGATAAGCATACGCGCAGAGACGGATCAGCCCCTCATAGCAACAATACTGCGATGAAGGAGCTGCGTATCCGTGCGCACTACCCGACTCTACTTCCGATCCTATACACACACTCTGTAAGAGACACGCGCGAGTACAATGTGATGGACATAACTGTCATGTTAGATTGCGACAAGATGCATGCATTTCTTGTCATGTCTTATTCACTTTACATAACTCTGGTTCTTCGCTGCGTGAGATCAAGTATCCAGTTGGTATATTTGCATCACCGCCAATGCGTGAGGGAGCTGAAGTTTAATGATGAGCTAATTACCGAGTCGAATAAAGTGTAACAGTTGAATGCAAAAGGGGGTATTGGCAAGTGTAAAGTATAACAATACGTGAACATAAATAATCTGCGGAACCATTCTGCACGAAAATAAACCCATGCAAGACATCGAATGTGAAGGAGAGCGCTGGAGGAAAAAGAAAGAGACCTTTATTGACTAGGTGGCTCGTACTCTGGTAGCGCTTCGTGCTCTGGCGGGGACTTCACATCACCACGCCCCAACACCCCCTTCTCTAAACCGAGACCCATGCGCTGGTTCGCCTCGCCGTCTTCACCCTCCTCGCGCATCCGCTCCATCACACCAGCAATGTCCGCAGCAGGGACGTTCAGGCTGATGAGATTATGCACAAAGTCGAGCTGCTCCGGCGTCAGCTGGCTCGCGCGAGCCTCGTTCAAGGAGGGTATCTCGGACATCGCGCGCGACACCGCGGACTGCGCGTAGCTGGTGCGCGAGGGCGAGGGGAATCCGCCGGAGCGCAGGCCGAGAGGCGCGACGGATGGGGCTTGGCCGCGCACGCCGCTCCCCTCCGACACTGACGCGCCTTCAGAGCGCCCCGCGTCGGACCTGAAGCGCGCATATGCCAGCTCCGTGGCGGCAGTGAGCCCACTGGCACTGGTCCCCGACGTGTATTTCCCCCGGTTGCTAGGCGATTGCTGATACCCAATCTCGGACATATCTGCGCCTCCAGGGTTTATCGACTGGGGGTATGGTCCAGGATTCACCGACTGGGGGTATGGTGCTTGGTTGTTGGAGTAGAGATTCTGGGGGTTGAAGGAAGCATTGTATGGCCCTGCGGACGGAGGGTCTTCGAGTGTGTGGCGTTTCGGTTCCGGGTCGATCTCTGTACGACGACGGCGGAGGGCGGGGGATGCGGCGATTCGGTGACGACAGAGGTAGAGGAGGATAGCTCCCATGATGAGGGCGATACCACCAACTACACCTCCTACGATGGCACCGATTGGGGCTTTGCTGATAATCGTAGTGCGATTAGTATCAATCTGTAGGATAGGAGCAATGTCATCTCACCTGGCAGAAGACGATCCCGTAGAACCAGTCGCAGAAGGCCCCCCAGCTCCGGTTGAAGGTGTAGAACCGGAAGAGACGTCTAGCTCATTGACAGTCGCGTAATCGAAAACAAAGGCGCTCGTGCCGTTCGTGTAAGGGAATTTGTCTCCAGATGCGTACTGGTTATCGAGCAGCGTTATCATGATGGTGTGGGGGCCGGTCGGGAGCTCCTGGATTTGGAATAGCGAGAAATTGTGGACGTAGATATTTTCCGGGTAGTGCTGGTATGAAGGCAGAAGGTTGTCTACCACAATTGAAACGTTGAGCGCCGCATAGTTCACTTGAACCACCATTATTTCGATCCCAGAGCCTGGAGCGTATCAAGTCAGTGACATGCAGCAAAAGCAACAGCATTTGAGTGAGCGCACCTTGAAAAGGAATGGTCATGGTGCAATTTTGTGATGTAACACATTCCCCCACTGCACACGATTCAGTCAACAACAGTCCTCTTTAGCAAAGAATCACAGCGTACCTGTACTGTGTTCATGGGCGCGTTGAGCTCAAGACGAATGAAAAGACCGGCCGGGAAAGCATACCTGGTTTGGTCATAAGAAGCGCTGATGTTGACCTCTGGAGATTGAGCGATATGCCATTGCACACCGGCTGCAGCCTGTTGTCGGCCACCAGGGAGGTACTGAATCGTGGTGTTCGTGTCATCGATGACATATGCCCCGGACAAGGTCGCCACGCAAAGCGCCGCGACGAGCTTGGGAAGAGACGTTAAGGAGAACATCGAGGGGCCAGGGGGATGAAGGAAAGGGAAAGAGGCGGAGTTTCGGCGCCGAGAAAGCGCTCAGTTGTAGTTCTTAATTTGATCAAGCCCTCGGCGATCAGTGCAATGGACAAACTGCCTCCACTGAAGCGCCCATGATGCGCGCCCACTTTCCGTCACTAACCAACGAACAAGCGTGTACCAGGCGTGCACCCTGCAACATTCCAGTCACACACTCCCTCTGCAATTACCTGATTATCGCTGTTTATGCACGTACAGGCCCATATCGGAGGTTGCAGGGTGTGCTAATGCACACCTGGACTCTCATAGACTAGGCAAGCAGAAGCAAGCACTTTAGGTGGGGATTATGATCGGACATCAGGGCCAGGGCGAGAAGGCTGTGTCGGTGTCACTCTGCGATGGACCTATCGTATGTGTCTCTATGGGTCCCAAATCATCGATTCTTATGCTACTTTCAGAACCCTCCAGATCCCTGATATCATGGCAGAATTTGACATTGGACTCAGGAAGTTACACTTCTCACATGCAATTAGAGAAGGCTCCAATTGCAAGTGGTGACTCCCGTAGGCTTCAAAGCGCTTGGCAGACTTTGGCAGACTGCAATGCAAGAATGACGACACGGGAGTAATGCAATCGGAGACATTCGGCACGTAATTTCACGGCCTGCCTGAGCCGTGATTCTGAGCGGGCCGAGCTGCACATGGCATGTGGTCCTGCGATGAAACTGTGACTTTTCCCGCTTGCCGCAGACTCGCTGGATCTCTGTCAGCGATGGGCATAACATCCTGAAAATCACATTGCTGGTCATAGTCAACCACCAGAGAGAACTTTGAACGAGCCGGTATGTAACAACCAGTCCATCGGAGCGTATAAGCATCGTTACAACCGAGCTCATGACAGTTGGGCCCATGGGTGGGTCCATGGCTGGCACGAGGCCAATACCATATGATCTCAGTATGGGCCGAAGTTGCGTCAAGCAGCTTCAAGCCCCCACCAATCCTATCTCGGAGTTCCTGCGATACTGTTGTTCTCGTGAGGCGTGCGTGTTTACATTCGAATAGGTAAGCCTGCCTGATATATTTGCACGTAGTACTCAATCAGACAATGCAACACGGAAAACAGCAATCTCCAAGTAATCTCGAACAAAGCACAATCACAGCTACTGAAGCTGCGGTGGTGCGGAACAATTGACACCTTCTTCGCCCGATCTCCGCCACCTGTAAGTCACATCTTATCATTCGGACCCCAATTCGCGTCGCTTATCCAGAGTGATAGCCTGTCGCAGGTCATGCAAACTTTTACCCGTACGGTTTCGAAGCTCAACGAGCTTATGGGCAAATCCACGAAAACATCCAGAATATCGCTTCCCGCTGAGCTGTGGATCCACATTTTCAAGATGGACACATTGAACCAGAGCGACTTCCTACGAATTAGATCAGTCTGTTGCGCATTTGCGATCCTAGCAAAGCCGATGGCCTTCCGCTGTTTAATATTTCATCTGGCTGGCGGCAATAACCCTACGTACCACGGGCATCAAGCTGCTCGCTTTGCCTTCTGTTCTTCGGCGGCCGTCGCATCCCTTGTCGAGAAATGCACCATCTACTGCACACTCGACCGTCCCACAACCATTTTTCACGTCATGTTCTTCACTTCACTGGCAAAATTCGTGAACATGTCCCATTTACGATGCGAAGCTATTCTATTCGACGATTACGCGCTAGATGTCACCTCGCGGCTCCAGAAACTGCATACCATAGCACTCTTCGATTGCGACGTGAAGCTGGAGACGCCCCCTCCAACGTTGCAGGTCAAAAGTGTCCATTTCGGCTCCGTCGCTACGGAGCGCAATGCTGATCCCGTCAGGGGCCGGTATGGCTGGTTGGATGTTCTGTGTCCCACCGCCCTCCGGGAAGTCAGTTTCAATTTCTCCAAGTGGGGATCTTGGAGCCTGAGGGGTATCATGACCGATACCTCCCCTACCGCAAATATCGATCAAGCTGTTTTTGCGCAGCACCTCGCACTTGTCATATCTCACCCCAAAGCCCTCGAATCGCTCACCATTTCGCCTGCCATGTTGTTGCGCGGCAACGTCTACGCAGATCATTTAGACTTCCGTGTTTCTCTCCCTTCATTAACAACATACAGCGGTATGGTTGCCGTTTTGCAAAAACAATGTTTTACGCCAACCGACAGACTACAATCATTGACGCTGCGCGACAGCGTCGAACTCCCCGAGACTATTACCAGACGTATAAAGGAATTCAACGACGCAGGCTTTTTGATGACGCGCGACATATTTAACCTCCATCCTCATGCATATGCTGTGCGGGAACTCGACGTGAAGATGGCAGTTCTGTCAGAGGATTTGCTGGCCGCGATCTCCACAGAGTATCCGAACCTACAATTTCTCTCTATTGTGGCGGAAGAGCCTGATCGTAAAGCGAGTCTCCATTAGCACTGCAGTGGGAATGCATCTAACGAGCTCTACATAGCTCTATCTTGCCGCCACAACTCACGTAGACGTCAGTGCAGACAGTTGCGTACGCATAATCACTCACCGAGCCATTTTGCGCTACAGGTCCTCGACTGCATCATTCGCCTGCCAGCCAATATAGAGATTCTGAGCATGGAAATGAAGTATTTGGGCGGGTTTTTCACCGAAGACGTGATCAACCACTTCATCTCTTCTTTGCGAAAGAAGCTCCTGAGCTCATGGCCGACACTCCGCCGAGTTCTCCTGTCGCACGCACCACATCCCGACGAATACAACCATAGGGCTATGGAAAACAGTGGTTTCATGTGACAATTCTTGTTAGCGGGCCAATCTTTGCGCTGAATTGCTCACAGCGCAGACATTAGAGTTGTCCTGGTTCTCCAAATCATTTGACGAGAAATGCGCTGGATCAATTGTAATTTGTGTCCATGTAACAAGATATGAAACCCAATGAAGAGTAATCTAGAAGTGTGTAATGCAGATGATTATAATGTCCATGAAATTGTCCGTTTGATAAGAGATAATGCGGGGTCAGGAGAAATCAGGCACTATGATAGGCAAGCCGATTAGAGAAGCAACGCGGTGGCAACAAACGCTCCGACTAGCGAGATGCCAAAGATTGAACCATGGACGGCGCTGCCGCCATTGGTGGCACCACCGGTCTCGACGGCATTCGCCGCACCTCCAGTCCGACTCCCGGTCGGTGCGTTGACCTTGCCACTCGAGCCGGCTGCAGCGCCGGTAGCGGACGGTGCGGATGCACTCGACGAGGGATACGCTGCGGCCGCCGACGCGTAAAGCTCAGCAGCGGAGTGGGTGACACAGTTGCTGGACGAAGGGACCTTGGGCTGGTATGGCATCGTGGAGATCGCGCCGAGGCTCTCGGGAGGCTGAGTGTAAGTCTGGACAGCGCCGGATGGATCGGTGTAGACACCTGGGAAATCCGCGTTGTCACCGTCGCAGGTCTCGAAGACGCCCTTGGGCGCGGCATTCGGCGCGTTATAAGCGCATCCGATACGGTCGTAGACATGTTGGCAGAATTGTGCAGCGTTGGGCCCAGCGGGGTCACAGATTTTCAAGCAGAAGGCTCCACCGCCCATGAAGCTAGAGGAAATGGTCAGTCTCTGGAATGTAATCGCATGGTATTGTATACGCACTTGGTCCACTCGATGACTTGGTGGTACGACTCGTTGTTCCCATTGCTGCTGGCGAATGCATTGGAGTACATGAGACCGCCCATGGGGTTCCCACGCAAATCTGCACCGTGGGGATCGAGTTCTCCTCCATAGTCATCCTTCTCCATGTTGATCATCGACTGGTCGAGGAAACCGACTATCTGGATGTAATCAGGTGTGCGCATAAACTGCACTCCCGTAAGAGCTGTTGGGGGAATGACGCGAGTGCCACGGCCAGGCTTCGTGCACCATGCTACTTCCTCGCCCTCAGTGTCCGCGATCGTGGAGTTCGCTTTTGAGGGGGCCCACAGGCAGAAGTCTGATCACACAAAAATGAGACTGAGCGGGCTGATAGGCGTGAAGAAAAATGAGGACGCACCGTCAATAGAATTCACCATTGATGTCTGGCACATGGAGCTCGTCCCCTCAGTGGTGGAGTTACATATGTTGTAGCCTTGTTGAGGGCCTCGGCGTGTACCTTGGTCGGTGTCGACCATGTAAGGCTGTGGTATTAGACCTAGTGGTTAATTATGATAGACTGCATTGCAAAGATTAACGACGAACGATTTGATCGGGGTAGTTGAACCGCTTGTCTGCCAGCGGCTGCGAGACTGCAGGATCCAGTTGAGCATTGACAGGGGAGAAGCCAATACTACAAGCGAGCGCGAGCAGGGGCAAGACGGATCGAAGGGAAAGAATGGAACGAGACATTGGTCTCAAGGTGTAAAGAGTGTGGGTGGAGAGGGGGAGAAGAACGGAGAGGAGAAGGAGACGCGAGAGAAGGAGAAGGTGGTGGAAGATGCTAAGGATTGTCCTTGGTGCCAAGCCCGCTCAAATACCTGCGCGCTAGCGCGGCTCCCACGCCGAAGCCGACCTCTGCGCTGGCAACATAGTAAGTAATACTTACACAACACATAACTTTACCAATTTTCTGGCCTAAGTCAATTTGTAAATCTTTCACGCGCAGCAGGAACCTTGGCGTGACGAGTAGCGTGTGGCACCCGCGCCTGAACCTTGCTTACTTCAAATTCCCAAACTCTCAGCCATTTAATTGATTAAGAGGGGTGGCTCTGGATCTCTCCAAGTGCCATTTGCCATAAGTTGATTCAAGTTCTACCAGGTGTGTTGGGGGGAGGAAAGGCAACACTGCAACACATGCAGGAAACGAACACATCACATGACACAGGTGACGCACGGCATTACTCGCCGCGCCCCTAATAAGTTAGTAATAAATGATCAATGATATGAAATCAATCTAGATCTGCTTTAAATTTCGTTACGCCTCTTTCAAAATAAACAGGAGTGCTTTTCCCATACCGCGGTTATATCCCTACCAAACCACCGTTATGAGCTCTTCGACGGTGGCGCTGAATCCATGCACTCCGATGCGGCATATCTCTCACCCACGCAGGCGGAACCAGTGGATACAACAACCGGACTGTGTAAGTGCTTGCTACTTAGGGACCTGGTGAGATGAGATGAGCCTCGATGCTGATGAGTCATTTTAGTACTATTGGAACGGCCTGGAGCGAGATGAAGCGCTCGTTCACTGTCCCTTTCACTGGTGCGTCCCCCTACTTAGTTGGGAGCTTGATCATGCATGTGTGCTCATGGCTGCTCGCGGTGATCACATAAAGCCTGCTCGTTGCTATGTAATCAATCTCTCTTCATTGCCCATTGCTGATCCTTTTCAAATGGTGAGTTACGGAACTGAACACATTTTAACAGACGGGTTTCCAAACGGGTCCCTTATAAGGTTGCATTATTTGGAAGGATGCGGATATGTATGGAAAGATGGGTGTGTTATAGAAAGGGAACAAGGAAGGCATTAGTGGGCGCTAACACGTTCATAGTAATTTCTTGATACCTACAGACATCATTTACACCGGATTTGGCGCGTTCTATTATGCTTCTTTGTACTTATGCACAAGATTTTAATTTCCCGAACATGCCTTGGTGTCTTGGACCATCTGGCAAGTTCCGCGCTTGCGGCGGCTACTTGCTGAGTTGCTCGGGCCCAACAACTACACTGCTCCCTTGCTTCTTACCGCCGGACCCTGTTATTCTAGCCGTTCGCAGTAAGTACCTGTTCAAGGTACGTGCTCTTGTTGCGAATTCTTGTTATATTCCAAAGACGTTGATGCTTTATTGATGGCCCCAGTCCTTCATCGACTTCTTGAAGTTCCAGCTACGATGCCACGATCGGAAACCCCGAACCCAGACACCTCCAGTCACGCTCCATACGGCACAGACCTCTCATCTAATGCAAACAGCTAGCACTGTGCTGCATACCAAATTCCAGTTGAAATCTGGCGCCCCATAATCCAGCTTGCTTGCACGAATGACCCCGATGGTATCGTAGGCTGAACCCTGTCCCGCGTGTGCAAGTACTTTCGTGAGGTCAGCGCTCCATTCCGATACCGCTCTGCTTCTGTTCGCAGAACTGCTTGAGTGCTCTCCGAACATTCGCATCACACACCTCTTCCTGACCTACCCGGCATCGTTTGGTACCCTGGTGGAGACTGTCGTCATAGAACCTAACTTTGAGCCCAAGTCACGTCGCATGAGGGACACGGTTATGGCCATGCTGCTTCCCACGAAGTATAGGGATAGTCATGTCGGAACCACAATCGGTGTAGCTGGCAAACGATGCGATATAGTGCAGCAGGCGCTGAAGGGTCGAAGACCGGGGAAGGCGACGACCGCTATTCTCATGAAAGCCATTTGCGGTATCTAAAACTCACAGTCACGATCTCTCACCACCCTTTTCCTTGCATACGACTTTACTGGCCACACTGAGGCCGTCCCATTTGCCCTTCTCCCGCAACTGCACGAACTTACTGTGGCCGCTCGTCCCGAGAGACCTTCTGATAACATGGAATTCCGAGTACTCAGCATAATCCCGCCCTTCTCCAAGATGCCTGCGTTGCGCAAGCTCGATATGGCGACAGTGATCAGCCGCATCCGGCCTCATACCATCATATCGGGAGTCTTGGCAAGCATCCCAGGGCTCACGCACATCTGCCTCCCGGTCATGCGCGCATACAATATCGGATCCATGGACCACTCACTCCAGGAGTGCATGTTCCGCATACACGAGCTGCGCCCTCCCGAGGGATAACCGGCACCATCTCTATTGCATCTCTACGTCCAGATGGATCCACCGTGATGGGCTCGACGCCACAAGGTCTACACATACATCAGAATCAGAGGGTAGCTGCGATCCACGATTGTCCGCAGGAGCAGGAGGAGAATTAGAGACATGGAACCTGCGGCGAGAGCAGGCACTGGGCAAGCCTGGGAGCTACTTGACTGATGACATAACGGGAGCCTCCTGGTGACTGGCCATGAAATTTCAGAATTTTGACGCAACATTTGCTCTTGTTTTGCTCTCGTCGCCGCTACCACTTATATGGCTGTCATCACCACCTTCTCGTGTGTGTCAATATCTGACTCGGATGGTTCCCACCTGCGTCCATCTGCTGTGCCACCTTCGTGGCCGTTTGCTACTAACATGCTGCTGGTCTGGCATCCGCTCGCCGATGATCAGGTCAGGGAGATTCGTAAAAGGCCCAAATAACTCTTCTGCCGGGTGGCTATCCCTTAATCCGGAACCCTAACCCACTATGTATCACTGGCCGTCCTCCTCTTGCTGAGTCAATGCTGAGTAACTTCTCCTAATCTGGAACCCTAACCTATGTTGTATCACTAGTCGTCCTCCTCTCCCCCCTACTGAGCCCGACTTGCACTCCTTTTCGTTGCGACTGTGCGACGAAAAGGCTATATGGGACTCACTGCTTTGTAAAGCCTTATTCATGCGGTCCGTGCTTCCACCGGGCGTCCAGAGATAAGGGAAGATGCATTTCTTTAAAGGGGGCCCTGAATTAGCTCTGTTTGCCCCATCTCCCCCTTTCCGCCTCTCACATTCCACATTCCAGACGATAACAACCCCGCTCTCCTACTATACTACCATGGTGTTGACTCTATATGGATACCCCGATTCTCCCTGCACCAAGCGTGTAGCCGTTGTGTTGAAAGAAAAGGACATCGCCTTCACGTTCGTCCCCATCGACCTCGCGAAGGGCGAGCACAAATCGTCAGAGTTCATGAAGAAGCAGCCATTTGGTCAAGTGCCATACATTGTACGTCGGCACCCTCGCCATACCTCTGCTCATCTGAACGCAGCTTACCGCATGATCAATATTAGGACGACAACGGTTTCCAATTGTATGAAAGCCGCGCCATCGGGCGTTATCTCGCAGCCAAATACCCCGCCCAGGGTCCCGCGCTCCTCCCCACCGAGCTCAAGGCCCGCGCGCTCTTCGAGCAAGCCGCCTCCGTCGAGGTGGCCAATTTCGACCCGGCGACACACGGCTTAGCGGCAGAGAAGATCTACAAGAAAGCGTACGTGATCACTAGCCGGTGCTCTATCAACTCATGTATTAATCTCATTATAATTTGCAGATTCGCCGGACTCGACGCGGACGAAGCGAATGTTGCAGAGTACACCGCCACCCTCAGTGGGAAGCTGGATGCGTATGAGGTCATTCTCAGCCAGCAGACATACGTCGCGGGCAACGTGCGTCATTCTGATTTACATTATCGCATGGAATCGTGCTGACGATGTGTGGGGGTTCGGATAGGAAATCACCCTGGCGGATCTGTTCCATCTCCCGAACGCCTCCACGGTGAAAGGTATCAACCCCGAGTTGATCTCCGCTCGTCCTCACGTTGCCCAGTGCGTGCTGATTGGACTGAAATTGCATGGCGACTGATATTTAATCCAGATGGCTTGAGAGGTTGCAGGCGCGCCCCGCTTGGGTCGCCGTTCAAGATGGCCTTTAGATTGTAATCGCGAAGAGTAGAAATAACCAGCGTGAATAGTATAGTACTTCCATCTGATCCGGACTCGTGTGTGATAGAGATGAAGCCAATGCGAAATTACTCATGACTGAATACTGGTACATTTTTTCCCACTGTCCTACTGAAACGCGGGCTGAGCAGGCTTAATCCAAATGTGCCAAAGAGACCAGGAACAGCCCTATCGCTAAGATGACCCCCCATACCGCAACAAAAATGTTCCAGAATGCTAGCATCACCCTCATATGCCATTCTTTCCTGCCAAGCCGCCACTCTACTTCTCTTTCCTTGATCGCCTCATCTTCTGATTCCTTTTCCTCATAGGTCTGGACGAGCACAGGACCTCCCTCACTGGTCACGACGAGTCGGTCGCCTTCCCAGTTGTCTCCTCGCCCTTCTCTGTTTGCGCTAGCCCAAGATTCCCACTCCCCAAGGAAGTATTTCCCATCAAGAGGGTTTTGCTGATTCACTGAGAATGTGGATACCCCAAGCTCCCGAAAGGCGGGGGAGAATTGTATATTCCCGCTCTCCTTGCTACCACCGGCGACTGGCCCTCGGAAGGAAGAAGGAAGCGATACCCTCACGGCGGCAGAGCCCGTGATGTGCAAAAGAAGCGGGGTCGATGGTGCACGGTGAAGCTACAGAAAGATATATATCGCATCAAACATTATACAAGCATTTTAAAATGTGTGTCACTCACAAAATTGACCCAGACATGTCCGGATCCTTCCTCCTGCTCCACTCTGATATTTGCTGTCCTTCCGCCTTTGACGCGAAGATTGAGTTCAATTTCCTCGTCCTTCGCCTGGAATATGGCATTCACGGTCTTTGCTCCTTCATCTAACACGTTTGAAGTCGAAGCGGCTGAAGATCCGGCAGGGAAGAGGCGGCCAAGGGGTGCGGCTGCTATGGATGTATCGATGGTATAATCACCCGTTATTTTCGTAGAAGAGTGTATAACGGAGATAAAGTTCGTCGCAGGTGTTTGAGAAGTCGACGTTCCAGGTGTTGGTAGCGCAGAAGCGGCATGATTGATTAAAGCGGCATCAGTCTGCGGCGCATCGTAGGCTGGAGGTGAGTGAGCAGCTTCCAGATCAATATCGACGCTATCGAGTTTGTGATATTTAGCCATTTAGAATGCGGTGAGTTGGCTGAGGCCCGGGAAGAGACTTTCTTATGGGTTGGAAGGTGAAGTAAAGGCCGCAGTCCGCAGTGCCTGCTGTAACTGGCAGCGCCTCATCTGGAAACCTGTTTCCTGTTAATTTTGCTACCGGTAGCACCCGGGATCTACGGTAGCCGCGGTAGCATTGGCGCTGCTACTGGAGCTACTGTAGCTTCCGTAGCATCAGCGTTGCTACTGAGGCTCCTGAATTGACCTCCGTTCTGTGTAGTCTACAGTAATGATAGCATTATTACAATACATCAAAGCTACCCCTATGCGATCATACGATACCCGTTGTTTGGCCTCGGAGGCAGTACCTTGGATTGGTGAATGGGTCAATATTAATGAAAACCCATACGCGTGTACTAATGAGCTTATGTCAAAATCACGAAGCGCGAATCTGGCAGCCAGATTCGCGCTTGTGGCTGACAACGGCGCCAATGCCGTGGATTGGTCAATGGGAATTTTCATCGACCAATCCACGCCATTGGCGCTGAAACGTCGTCTCGCCCCTCGCACCACTTACTGCACCTGCTTTACCTTTGTGCTCTGTGTAAGCCCTGGCTGGGGAACGGCTCGCCTATGGCATAGAAGGTATGTGCCATTGTTTTGGTGCACCATCGGCGGCAAGGCTGATGCGGGGGCCTCGCCTGGACCCTGCGCGTGCTGCGCCGCCTGCCCGTGCACCACATCCACCACCACCCCCGCTGATCAGCTCAATGTACAATGCAGACGGACCTGCGCTATGCGTCATCGCTGGGAGGGCTAACGGCGTCGGCGAGGATGATGCGATGCAACAGTGCGCGCACAACGACTTCCTCCAGGCGCACCCCGACCTTGAACCTCAGCCCCCGACACATACACACGCCCCCTCATCACAAATCAATGCCATACCTTCGTATCCCTGCCCCGCGGAGGCGAAATTGGCACCGGCGCCGGTGCTCATCGTACACGGCCAGCACGAATGTGCGGCGGTGATTCTGCCAGCACGCATGTGCGGTGGACACGATACCCACCGCCCTGCCGTAGGACTGCAGCGGCGTCGTCTTCCACTTCGGCGCACACAGCGCCTTCGGCACCACATCCGTCACCTGTACATCCCCCACACGGCACTCGCCACCAAGGACTGTGCAGGCGGCAGCCGTACCACAACCACGCCAACACGATGCGCCGCTACTCCGGAAGTTGGGTGGCGATGGGGATGTTCAGGGTGCCCACCGTGGCGGCGTCGTGGATATAGGCGGAAATGGAGAACACATCGACAGGACCTGCACATGGTCAAACCGTCGAACTTCGCGACATTCTCGGCGCCGGCGAGCAATCCAAGCTACGAGGTCATGCGGCTTGTCTCGCCTCTGTCGACATCGCTTTCGAAGTTCGCTTTTTATTCAGAGTGGTTAGATACTGATTAAGTAGAAAAATATGTAAGTATTATGTCGTAATGCAACCGCGAAGTTGAGCTTTTATCATACAAAACATGTGCAGGTCAATATATGTATTAAGATAAAAGGAGTGGCAAAGTTCAATGACATTCTCAGCAGTCCAGCTGGGCTGCGTGACTCGACCGAACTTGGGAATAAGGTGGCAGTTACGGACAATCCGGTCGACCTCGATAACCTCAGCGTAGGGGAGGCGCATGCGTGTCGAGCGAGTGACTGGATATAAATCGGAGGCCGGGTCGTTATGAGCTCCGAATGGCGTGAACCATTCAACATAGGCGAGGGGGTGTATGCAGCGTATGCGATAGATGTCAGGGAGTTTGAAAATGACGCGAACGTGACCAACACGAAGCCCTTCCATCGTCGAGCCTTGTGTTCTTTCATTGGATTCTGCTGTGCGGATCAATGCAAAGTCGAGATGGGCGGGCTCTGGTTGACGCCGGCCCTTGGCGGGCACTGGAGGGCTGGCACGGACGACATTCTTCAGAGAACGAGTTCCAGCTTCGGGTATTAGGGGTAGGCGGAGCTCGAGACGCTTCCAAAGGTCAAAATTATCGAAGATGGTGGGTGTGACACTACCACCATTGTCGCGGAGAAAGGTAGTGAGAGCGGGTAGGAAACGGGATGCTCTATGGCCGGTGATGATGTCGCCCGCGGGAACAGATCGCAATGCGGGTGGATGGGCCTTGGCGATCTTGTACAGACGTGCGGGGACCCCTTTTGCAAGGTGGTCAATCATGACGGCTTCATCCTCGGATTCAACATCCAAGTCGGCAGACGGTGATGTTGTGGTTGGACGGCTCGAGAGTTGATATGTTGCCAGGGCCGTTTGATGCATTGGAAAATAACCGACCCGACGCCAATCCAGATAGGACTGGAAGCGGTCTACGGCCTCTTGGCGTTCAAGCCAGACGGTCATTTGGTAGGCATAGTCCTTCTTGTTCGAAGCACGATATGCGTCCTTGGCGTAATCAATATGAAGGCGTTCTGGAGATTCAGTGTTGTAGCCGTCTGCACTGCCAAACCGCCAGATCAGGGCAAAGTAATGCTCCATTGAGTGGATCTTTGGTATGTTGAAGTGCTCTGGATATCGGGCCTCGAGTTCGATGAATACTGATTTGTTGGCATGGAAGATATCGAGAGCTTCGCGAAGGCGAGCTAGAGTGGAGGTAGTATGGGACTGTAGGGAAGCAAAGTAAATGAAGTCAAGAATGGAAGTCGCAGCCTTAACCACACGCTTGTCAACATTCGAGGATGCCAGTATGCCAATGAAGACTTTCTCCATCTCCTTATGCTCGCTGCCAGTCCATTGCGACACTGATGATATGCCGTTCTTGAAACGTCGGAGACCGGGATGTGAGCTCATGGCCCGGAACCGTTCATCGAGCTCCTTCTTGCCGAGGAGAGCAGTACACCACTTCACAAGGTGGTCTTTGAAGACACCCTTGTGGAGTTGGTGGAGTAGGTCGGGGGTGAAGGCTTGGAAGATGTCGGTATGGGGGAGATGGGTCCAGAAAGGTGCGCAGATGGCCCTGAGCCCAAGCTCTTGGAAATCCCGCTTGAAATCTGAGTCGTTCTGACCGCGTGCATGAGCAGCTAGCATCGATGCGGTTTCGTGGGTGTCACGCGCATAGGTTGGGATGTGATCGCCACGAGAATCGGGTTGCACCTTGCAAATAGGGCAGCGGTTTTCCATGCAGCATGCTATCAAGCACTGCTCGGGGTAATCGGCAACATACGCTGCCAGGATAGGCCAAACACGACGTAGCTCTCGGTCTGCACATCCTATATCCACTCCTTCTTTCCCTGCCTTCGCCACGGAGTCCAGAATGATTGACATACAGTGGTGAAAAAGTCTGTATCG
This sequence comes from Athelia psychrophila, assembly GCA_001630335.1. Taxonomy (NCBI): domain Eukaryota; kingdom Fungi; phylum Basidiomycota; class Agaricomycetes; order Atheliales; family Atheliaceae; genus Athelia; species Athelia psychrophila. Next base: position 114,896 of record KV417553.1, on the reverse strand, counting down.
AGCCACTTGACGAGTCTTGTCACTGAAGCAAGTGAATTTTCCCACAGGTATATATCCGATGAGGACAGTCGCATGTGAGGAGGCCTGTCGTCGGATCTCTTTGGAGATGTTTCCAATGGTGAGGTAGACGGGCCATGCACTCTTGTCGCCCCGAAACTGTGATAACCTGGTCTTATCAGATGATAAGATGAGCGGCGCGATTGTAGCACCCTCTGGCAGGTGTTTCTACGCAGGTACGTAAATTACGTGCACGCAGTAGTTGAGACACATCGACTGACCTGCAATTCCCACCACCAGCTTGCAGTCCACATCTCGTTCACAACCTGCTCGTCGCGTTCCTCGTCACGGAAGACTTGCTCGGGTGCGTACTTCATGACATCTCTGAACATTGGGTTGCCCATGAGCTCACGCACAACTTCAACTGGGTCCCGGTGCCACAGCTCAACGTCTTCTTTCATGCACTTTCCAGTGTCGTCCTCAACATCTCCGTGCATGGTCACCTGTTGGTATGTCCAGCCCACCCCTCGTGGAAGATCGTCAATGGCATCCAGCAGCATGTCTTTTGTCATGAACGACGGGCTGACACGGTTTTGTATCTGCGCAAAGTATGTCAGTTTTTTTGTTTCGTCTGTTTGGCAAATGATACTGATCACATACAATGGGAAGTTTCAAAAACTGTTCTGCTTGATTGTGGCCCGTGTTTTTCACGAGCCATTTGGCGAGCTGCCATTCTTCGTCGCTTTCGAACGGGCCAAGTGTAGGGGACTTGTCATGAATCTGCTTGTCACGAATTGTGTCGAACAGTGTCCGTGATGTTCCGTGTGAGCTGCCTGCGTTGGGTGATAGCTCAACCCATTCGGGACGCAAGTCCTCTGGACCACCCTCGACAATCTCCTCTACTGTTGGCCTGCGTGGGGGTCTGGCATCTTGATCTGCAATGGTTGGCTCCGGCTCCAAGCCCTGCGGCGCATCAATCTCCATCAACTGGTCGGGATCTTGGCATCCAGCAGCCTCGGTAGAGGCAAAATTTTCTGACAAGTAAATGTCGGATCTCTGCTCCTGCACAGAAGGTTGCTCTCGCATCTGAATGACCATGTCCTGGCGATGACGATGACGGAGCTGTAAGCATTGCTTAGATCTTGCTTGATGTCTGTGTACTGACGAAAGATCAGGAAAAGTACATGGGCAGTAAGGGCAGCCAGGCATGTCGAGATGGTAGAACGTGAAAGGTACGCGAGGTCTCAATTGATTTGTTGCACCGAAGTCCTGGTTGCACCTGAGGTCTCAACTCACAAGCTTATTTAAATACAGTGCCCCGATCAACGGCCATCATTTCTTTTTCTTTTTCTCCCTTTATTTTTCTCCCTCCACCATGTCCACTCAAGAGCTCTCTGACGATTCCTATGAGCTTGCTATGCAAGAACCGCAAGCTCATTCATATGGTCGCGAACATCGTGACCGTCATGCTCAAGTGACGCCTCAAATGCAGATTTACCGTACGATTCTGTTAAGCTTGCAACATGCAAATGAGCCACTCAATTTTTTCCCCCCTTTTCCCACTTTGCAGAGGATCAGCTGGCAGTGCAAGCACACAGCCGTCAAACCCGACATGAAAACCAGATACGCCGCACACAGCAGAATGTTGGTCAACAAGTTTACCGAGGCACTACCACACCTACTGCCAACTTGAACACGGCTCCACCCCAGATGGACGCCCATCAGCACCGTGGCCCATATGACATGCCCAGTTTTCAGATGCAGACACAAAACTCGTTACACGGGACCTATGGCGGCGCAGGCAATTCCAACGACACTGACCAGTTTGACCAGGGTAAGCTCCCGGTGATGCCACGTTCGAATTTGGCTAATACACCTACATTTTAGATGAAGACCGTGATTCCGGTGAGCGATGGCGCACCCCTGTAGCCTTTGAGGACGACAATGAGGCCTTTAGCAACGGCCAAGGGTATGCAGCCACAGACGAACAGTCGCTGCTCTCCACCGACATGGTCAAATTATATTATATTTATTATTTATAACTTGCTCAAACTTGGTGTTTTCAGATCACCTCGGCGCCCATGCAACTACCTCGCCGCACCACTCCTCTCCGTAGGCGCCTGCCCGCATCGAGTTTGCAGTCGTCCAGACCGGTTACCCCCTGTGCCACCAACGGGGATCGGCGCGCCCTCGTCCGCCGTGTTACACCACCTGATGCGAACATCCCAATCTCCGTCAGCACTCAGCCCGGCCCAGTCCGATTCAACGCCAACCCTGGTATGGTTACTTTCCCAGAAAATTACGAAGGTGACGAGAATATATTTGGTCAACCCACCCCAACACCTACGGACACGGTAACGGGCACCAAGCGCTACTTCCTCAACCACAGCGAGAACGAGGACGAGCCTGACGGTGACGGGTCGCCACCGAGTAAACGGCCGGCTCTGAGCACTCTCCCGCTCTTGCGCAAACGCATCGTGGAGCTTGGGAAGGATGCTGTGCGCGTCAGCATTGCTACTCAGGACCCTTTTGCCGCTGGCCCGACAATGGACAGAATCCTAACGACATCCTGGCTTTACGGCCACAAGTCCGTCAAGGCCGACTTCGATCTTATGGGAGCTGAACTCAAGGTTCATGTTCCGATCGAGGCAGAGCTTACAGTGGTAAGTTCTCGCTCAAGGGCAGGGGACTCAACTAACTACACCTTCAGCTCAAAGGCACATTTGCACAGCACCGTGGAGTGGTCAAGACCTTCGCACAAAAGTATGTCGTCAAGTTCTACGGGCTCGAGGAAGGTGCTGGAGATAAGACTTCCATCGAGGTCATCAACAAGAACCGGCAGAAGTTTGAGATCTTGATGGAGAAGGCAGGCTTTGCTTACATGGTACGAGGTTCAAATAATTACTGTTGCATAAACACGGACTAATCCCTCCTTCATGCTTTGTTTCCAGGACCCTTCAAATCGGACCAAGGCTGGGACGATCTATCGCAACACAATAATTCTCATGATTATCTGCAAAGCATGGTTTAGTGAGGGCTCCGAGTCCCTTGGAATCTCGAGGTCAGACGCCTTCAACCCAGACGGGGACGGCATCCCCTTTGAGACCATCGCATTTGTGCTCACAGCAGTGAGTGGTGTAACGGTATTGGAATCCTGGCAACGTGAAAGCTAACGTACAGCTGAAAGGTATCATAACCCGATTCTCGAGTCATCACAAGGCCCACTGCGTGCGAGCACTGAAATTGCGGCAAAGATAGTTAACCAGAGCTAGATACAGGAAGCACCTGGGAAAGCCGCACAAATGGCACACCTTCACGAAGAGTGCAAAGTGAACATAGCGCACTTCCGAGAAGGCTCGCGCCAAGAGATGAACATGCGTAGCATGCTTTGGTATGTCCCATTGTCCTACCTAAACGCGGGCTGAGCAGGCTTAATCCAAATGTGCCAACGAGACCAGGAACAGCCCTATCGCTAAGATGACCCCCCATACCGCAACAAAAATGTTCCAGAATGCTAGCATCACTCTCATATGCCATTCTTTCCTGCCAAGCCACCACTTTCCTTGATCGCCTCATCTTCTGATTCCTTTTCCTCATAGGTCTGGACGAGCACAGGACCTCCCTCACTGGTCACGACGAGTCGGTCGCCTTCCCAGTTGTCTCCTCGCCCTTCTCTGTTTGCGCTAGCCCAAGATTCCCACTCCCCAAGGAAGTATTTCCCATCAAGAGGGTTTTGCTGATTTACTGAGAATGTGGATACCCCAAGCTCCCGAAAGGCGGGGGAGAATTGTATATTCCCGCTCTCCTTGCTACCACCGGCGACTGGCCCTCGGAAGGAAGAAGGAAGCGATACCCTCACGGCGGCAGAGCCCGTGATGTGCAAAAGAAGCGGGGTCGATGGTGCACGGTGAAGCTACAGAAAGATATATATCGCATCAAACATTATACAAGCATTTTAATAATGTGTGTCACTCACAAAATTGACCCAGACATGTCCGGATCCTTCCTCCTGCTCCACTCTGATATTTGCTGTCCTTCCGCCTTTGACGCGAAGATTGAGTTCAATTTCCTCGTCCTTCGCCTGGAATATGGCATTCACGGTCTTTGCTCCTTCATCTAACACGTTTGAAGTCGAAGCGGCTGAAGATCCGGCAGGGAAGAGGCGGCCAAGGGGTGCGGCTGCTATGGATGTATCGATGGTATAATCACCCGTTATTTTCGTAGAAGAGTGTATAACGGAGATAAAGTTCGTCGCAGGTGTTTGAGAAGTCGACGTTCCAGGCGTTGGTAGCGCAGAAGCGGCATGATTGATTAAAGGGGCATCAGTCTGCGGCGCATCGTAGGCTGGAGGTGAGTGAGCAGCTTCCAGATCAATATCGACGCTATCGAGTTTGTGATATTTAGCCATTTAGAATGCGGTGAGTTGGCTGAGGCCCGGGAAGAGACTTTCTTATGGGTTGGAAGGTGAAGCAAAGGCCGCAGTCCGCAGTGCCTGCTGTAACTGGCAGCGCCTCCATGATGGCGGTGCGGAAAGTGTGATATGCACATTTGACACATTGCAGTGCAAGTTTGACGTGACGTCAACGGTCACAGCCTCACAGGTCAAGTGTCCCTTTCTGGACAAAATGACAACCACAGCTGTCTAGTTGCGTGACTCAGGCCCTGCTTTCCATGTCTCTTTGCAAACTCAAGGGAGAAGAGCACGTTGGCCAATTTACTCTGAGCATACCCCACCAGCTTGTGATACTCCGTCGGGCGGAGCGCGAAATAGGGGTCGTCGAATCGGATGGTGCCAGAGTAGTGTGCAATGCTGCTGACATTCACGACACGAGGGGCACAACCTCGCCACCAGCCGCTGCTTGCTTGAGGTTTGGCAGCAGTAGACTTGTCAAAAGGACGTGACCAAGGTGATTGCTGCCAAATTGAGTCTCGAACCCATCTTCGGTTTGACTGAGCTCGACGGCCATAGACACCGCAGCATTGTTGATCAGGACCTGTTGAGCAATGTGAGTGAAATAGCTCGAAGGGCGGATGGCGCCAGCGACTAGATGCATCCGTGGATTGGCTCCGTAATCTCCTTTGCCGCTGCTCTGATAGAGGCGGTGGAGGAGATATCAAGTACTACGACTTTGATATTGGCCGAAGGGGTTTGGTTAATAATGGCATCAACTGTGGTTTGCGTCCTATATATCGCGCTCAGCGGGATTAATAATAGGCATCGGGTAAAATACCTCTAGATTGCAATTGTGGAGAGTGAAATTAACCGGCGAGAATTTTAGAGTACTTCCATCTGACCCGGACTCGTGTGATAGAGATAAAGCCAATGCGAAATTAGTCATGATTGAATATTGAATACCGAGCTCTTTGTTCCCATTGTCCGACATAAATGCGTACCGAGCACGCTTAATCTAAATGTGCCAGCGAGACCAGGAACGACCCTATCGCGATGATGACCCCCATACGCAACAAAATGTTCCAGAATGCTAGCATCACTCTCCTTGGCCGTTATTTCCTGCCAAGCCGCCACTCTTCTCTTTCCTTGATCACGTTAAGCTGGGTGAGGTCGGGGGAGACTCTTTATTATCAATTCGAAAGAGTCCACAGCGTATGGCGGCTGAATCATGGCGGGTGCGGAGTGACACTGAAAGGTGTCCACAGCCTGAGGGCAAGTCAGGTGTTCGGACCTTTCTGTACAAAATGACCAAGACAGCTGCCACTGCCGAGATACTGTCTATATATGGGAATAGTTAACGCCATCCTCGTCGAAACTCTTTTCTCTCACTTCCACAGCCTTGAAAACCAAGGTAACATTTAGATGCCGGTTTTCAATTCCTTCCTTTCCTTAGAGCTTGCAGCTCAAACCCTAAATGGGCATACATATGCCGAGCTTGGCTACTCTGACGGGAGTTTAGTATTTGCATGTTACCTGTGATCGAAGACACTGGAGAGGCCGTACAACTACATCAAATGGGAAGAACCAGCGACATTATGGTCGCTCAAACTGTCGTGTAGAGCATATTTAAACTAAGGAGGAACAAGTTTGGCACCCAATCGATACCCATCTCTCGAGCTCGCTGGAGCATTTGGGGCGACCCCGGTTATCTCAGCTATATGCAGGAGTCTTTCACGCGTTCAACCTGCGCCTGAGACTCTCACCCATCTCCCAAGTAGCCTGTTAAATCTGTTATCCCTGAGTCTTCTAACTGCGCTGAAGCTGAGCGTTAAGCAAGCAGATTGCGGATCAAGGTCACGGAGGTTGCCTTTTATCAAGGCAGCATTATTCATATCTGTTTATCGTCTTCAAGGTACAAAACACATGCTTCCGGATTCCTCTATGTAATAGCTTTACCGACAGCACGGCAGCGGCCCCGCACACACGCAAACAATGACAACCCGGGATCTTGTGATCCACGTCAGAAGGACGTTGCAGTATGAAGATGTATTGTCAAAATGAAGCATGATCGTCTATTGTCTACGATTGATGAGCTGCGGGTGGGCGATGCGATCACAAGGCCGAGATGAGCAGTTGTCAGCGTATTATTCTGCATCATCGGGTCAACGTCGCTAAAATCCACAGACAATCCGCAGGTCTGAATGAGATTTTTGGAGAAAGGTGCACCCCAAACGAGATGCTTTAAAATAGATAGATTCAACTAAAGATTGATCCTAGTTATCATGGCAAGAGAAATCTACAATTGAGCTGCGATACATGGTACTTAGATGATGAGTGGCGGTTGACGGAGCTATCGGGCCGAACAACCGCGTTCTTTGGAAGTGCGACAAGCCGCGTCATGGTTGAATTTAAACCACCATGTCGACTCCGAGTACTTCGTCCTATCGTCCCTTAGCGGTCTCAAACTCGTTCCGTTCTACACGGCTTTCTCCTAAGAATGGGATTTGAGATCTCTTGCAACTTCCCCAGGACCACCAAAATGTTGACACCCGAGACAGGTCACTCAGTTCACTAATAGCACCATTCAGAACCATCGCTGGACCGCGCGGCAAGACCCTCCCGTGCTTCCCATAGCATTGAAAATCTACGGTCTTTATTACTCGTGTTCTTTCGTGAATGATCATATGTGTGTAGCGGGTGCAAATTATCGTCTGCTGACTGCGCGCGGTCCGCGCAAGGGCTGACAGTTTGCGCAGACAAGACTTTATAACTTCAGTCAACTCGGTCAATTCTGACAAAACATCCAAAGCTTCCCTCCTCTGAGATGCTCATCAATCTGTTTTCTCTGCTTCTCGCGAGCGCTGCGCTTGTCGGTGCTGCTGTCCCCATCCCAGACAATGATCCTTTCTATCAACCTCCGGCTGGTTTCGCGTCCTCCGCACCCGGAACGGTCTTCAATCATCGCTCTGTAGCATCGAGTCTCATAGGAGTCACTGCATGGCAAGTCCTATACCGCACCACGAATGCAAATGGCACCGCCGCTGCCACCGTTGCCACGATTCTCAAAGGATTGTTGTCATCGGGGGACAAACTGGTCATCTACGACGACTATGAAGACGCGACGAACACTACTTGTGCGCCCTCATATCTGTTTAGCACCGGAAACACCATCCTACCCTTTGGCCCCATCGACGAATACGCGTTAGCAGGCCTCGCAAATGGCTGGACGCTTGTGATTGCAGATTATGAGGGTATCGGCTCAGCCTTTGGTTCGGGGCGTCTGGAGGGACACGCTGTTCTTGATGCGCTACGAGCTACAATCAGTTTCGCACCAGCTGGAATTAGCAAGACTGCCAGGCTTGGGGGATACGGCTACAGCGGAGGTGCTATTGCGACGGGTGCGTTCTTTTCACAATTCAACAGCCTGCCGTATTTCTGAGCGAATTGTCAGGTTGGGCGGCTGCGCTGCACCACATCTACGCACCAGAGCTTAACGTAGTTGGTTGGGCCTTTGGCGGCACCCCGGCCAACCTGACGTCTACATTCCAGAAAGTCGACGGTAATTCTTTTAAATACCCCCCACATTATCTGGTGCATTTCTCATTCCAGCATATTATTAGGGACTGCATTTGCGGGCTTTGCGCCGGGGGGAATTGCTGGCCTCATGACATCCTACCCCGAAGTTGCCACTCGCGTAAATCAGATATTGACGGCCGACGGGCAGAGTGCCATTGCCGCAGTCCGACAGCAATGCGCGCTGTCTGATCTTGCTGATTTTCTCGACATAGACTTTCAATCGACTAAATAGTAAGCTGCATCGCACTTGTGCCCCATATAAATCATGCTGAATTTATTTGGAAGTCAAACACTCGGCACTCAACTATTGTACGACCCTGCACTTGCTCCATATCTCGCCAACTGCACCCTGGGTGTCTACGCAGATGAAACACCTGTAGCGCCGGTACGCTTATTTCGACTCTCAATTTACCCAATCTGATGGATGATACCACCAAATTCAGGTGTACATGTACCACGGCAGCGTCGACGAAGTGATCCCCTACGAATCAGCCCTGGCAACCGCCAACGCGTGGTGCGCGAACGGCGCTAGCGTCGAGTTCGTCACGGAGACAGGCGGCACTGGCCATCTGGGCACGATGCTTGTGCTCCAGCAGAATGCCACAGACTGGCTGAAACTGCGCATGAATGGCACCCCGCCCGCGTCCGGTTGCTCCAATGCATCTTATGCCGAACTAGGGCTGCCGTTGAAAAGGGATTCTAGCTTTACTACGGGGACAGTGCTCGATAGGTTTGGCACAAGCGATGAGAAAGTTGTGAGTGATATCAGACAGCAACATGCGGCGGGCTATGAGGTGCCTAATTTCTGGAGTTACCAATGGAGGGCGTGAGCTCACAACCGAGGCTCGTGCTTCGTGTTATGTACTATTTTCAACGTGTTACTGTTATTACATTGTGTTGTTTTAAAGATGTCAATCCTGTCACTTCAACCGCGACCTGGTTCTTGTAACATTTTGCTTGTTGCATTTTCGGCCCCGTGACCGGGAGGGAAAGCATGGACCAAAGTATGTACGAGTTGAGTACAGTACTACTCTTACGAACCACGCCGACCTGCGGAACTGGCCATACTATGCAATCTTATCAATGATACAATCCGCTTTCTAAAGACATATAGAGAAGTCCACTGTATGACATCGAAATGATACTTTTACAAATGCAAGGCCATGCAATAGCAGGGTACTAGTAGAGTCACGCCTCATGGAATAATGAGCTACACCCCACATCGCTCACATTTGAATCTCTCTGAGCTACTTCCGTCCTTGCCATGACCGCCATGACCATATCCTCCACGACCCGCGTGCTAATATCCGCGTCCTCCGTCTCCCAATGACATAGCAGCAGCATCCTGAATACACGACAAGCCAGCGCGCTGGAGAGCGCGAGGTAAAACACTCCGATTGTGTCGGAGTAGGGCAGGCCCAAATATATGGCGACGGCGCCGACCATTAGGACGCCAATCGTTACACTGAGCGACGAATACAAAGGGGTGTTTAGCTGCGTCACTGATGGAATGAAAGAAAGCGATGGACTCACGCATAGTAAAGTTGACCACCTAGAAGAAGCGCCTTCGAGACGGCGTGTAGGCCTTTTCCGCTGAAGAACTGCCTGACTTTTGCTGAGCGCGATCTGGGGAGAGGAGTGGGGGAGAATGCATTGCCGTAGATCTTGTGAGATATGCATAGAAACACGAGCGTGTCGTGGAAAAATATGCTGAGGTCCATAGGTAGTGCGAGGCGATTCCAGTGTTGGCACATAGGGCCGCCGCCTGAATCAAAATGGTAAGGGTAGAACTGGAAGCTCGGAGCGATGAGGCTGCGCTTACAACTTCGGACGATCCCAAAGAGACCTGCTATAGGCGTGAGCACGATTAGTACCCACAGGATCGCAAACATCGTCATGATGGGTCGGGAGTGATAGTACACGGCACGCATCCGGAGGAAGAAAAGCAGGGATGTTGACGTCGAGCACGCCCATCGAATGCCCCACAGTATGAAGGAGGTCTGACGGACATCTAGGCCTACAGTTCCGATGTTCGTCGCGGTGTCAAAGATGCAGAAGGCAAGGGTTGTCACACTAAAAAATATGCGTTAGAAATGATCGTTTATGTGATCAGTGTTCAAGTCTTACCGAGATGCATGGTAGATAGTTATAGGTATGTTAAGTCCGGTCCGCGTCATGACTTCCACCTCTTCGTCGATATTATATACCCAGTCCAGGATAAAGACCTATATGTAGTCTAATCAGCAAATAATGCGATCAACAGAGAGCTAAAAACAATGGACCTACCGTCAGTACCGCGATACAAGCGTAGGCGCTGTTCCGTGCCTCATCTGCCGAGTACCCATGAAAGATCATCGCAGAAGCAGACTGAGAGAGGGCATGGTAAGAATAGGTTGCCCCTACATGGGAGGCGTCGGTAGGGTGTGTTGTCTGTTAGCATTGTCTGATCATGACAGACAGGCAGCGTGCGACAGCCTAACAGGGGTGGCATTGGGTGGCATCTGATTTTATGATTCCGTGTGATCGGCGCTGCATGGTCTGGCCATTTGAAAAGGTTATTTACACCCATATGCCATATGGGTCCACATAGTACAAGCCGCTTCAAAGCGATACATTCAAGGAATCTTCTCATAATCGATGTCCTATGGTAACTGGTTATACTTGTGTTCCTATCCTGGTCGCTAAGCTAGCGCTTTGCATATGCTCAATCAACATGGCGAGTCTCCAGTGAGAAACACCTCATCCTGAGAGAGCCTGTGATGTCGGGGGGTCCTATGCGTACGCGCAGGTATGCGGCCAATCAAAACGGATCGATCACTTGTCAGTATGCGTCGCTTGCAAGTCGCTTGTGCATCCCAGACTCGAGACCGTCCGAGATATTTGCTGACGGGTTCTCGATAGACATCCTAGGACATCGTTGTCCCAATTCGCGCTCCGCATTCGATCTGTATCAAGGATATTTCCCCTCTAGGGATGAGTATCTGCAGCGAATTGCATGAGTGATAAAGTAAAACGTGAATCAGTAGAAAGCTGTAAATCTACCTGCCTTGGTGTGAAAGACTAGAACAGTCATGACTTGCCGACCTGTGCTGTCTTCCCCACTCGCCGAGCCTCCAAAGACGCCGCCCGAAATGTTTCCTCGATGTCCTGAGTGGCCATCCAACGGTCGGAATCGCACAAGATAACCATGCGAAAGACCCTACACGACATAGCGCACGATAACGCCATAGAGAACAAGCCGACGAGATCCGAATATGGATAACCAAAGACCACCATAACGGAGGATGCTACTTGTGCACCAATGGTCACTCTAGAAGAATTCTTTCAAAATGGCTGACAGGTGATCATCGAGGAACGCGTTACCCATAATATAGCTGCCCGCTTCGCAGAAGCAACTTGGAAACATTATAGAGGCCTTGACCTTGCAGGATCAGCCTGATCTTGGCTTGGTAATTCTGAGCTCCGTTGAAGACCGAGTTCTGGCACATCTTCCAGGAAATGAGAATGAACACTAAGGTGTCGTTAATGAACAAAAGCCCGCTTGGAATAGCGGAGAGGGGATCCCAAGGATCGCAGGACACCCTGCCGGCTTGGCCTGGGGCATCGTTGGGCATCGTCAGCGCACATAAAAGATAACTGCAAAAGGAGGATTTTGAACTCACAGGTAACACGAGAGTCGTATATAATCGCAGTCTGGCTGGTCACAACGAGCAGCCAGAGCACTGAGAAGAAGGCGCGGACAATTTTGTTGTCACTATACACGGCGCGGACGCGGATGACAAACAGCAGTGATGTGGCCGCGGTGGCCGTCCATGAGAAGGAGAATTTTGCTACTTCGATGGTCTTGTTGCCGGGCACGAGAAAGAGACCGGTGAGGAATACACATACGCAGTACGCGCAGCTAGAAACTCTGCGTGTGCGCATATAATGAGCAAATACAAACGGCAGCGGTGAAGAAAGGATTAATAAAGCGCTGACCGTGATAGATAGTAGGCGATAATGGGGACGTGCAAGCCTATTTTACGTGCGGCCCTGGCCTCCGACGGTATGGCCAGCACCCAATCCCATAAGAAAGCCTGTTTCGATGTTCAGCTATCAATATGAAACATGACGGGGGACTGTACTTGCCGTTAGGATGACCACACAGCCATACGAGGTGACAGACATCTCCAGGAGCATAGAATCATCGCGGACCAGTGTGTGGGACATGCGAAGCCGCTGACACTGAGCGATAAACGGCGCACTTATACCTATGATTTCGATCAATGAGGATCAATGCTCCCATGATCATCCCATGTTTCATTTATAAGCGGCGTGGGACAAAGTCTGGAATATGACAATTCAAGTTGTGATCGAATCACTAATACTTAGCCACTGACACATCGATAGCTGAAGGATGTCAGGAACCTGCATGCAGATGAGCTTCCTATAACCGTTAGACCACGCACAAATGGATCCTGGGTGGCAAGCTCTCCAAGCCACTTTTGACTCAAGATCAAGTTCGTCCAAGCTTCATGGTGGTGTGCTGGTACTTTGTAATCGAAACTTTTGAGCGCATCAATACAGTGATGATGAGTTCATTGGAACTTGGGTGCCTGGCGGCGGCTGTTTATGGCATCCACGACGTCGAGCCAGATTCACACAGATGCGATGAGAACGGCTTGAGGTCCTGGGCATCAACCACAGTTACATGGAAACAACAGGAATTCGAAGTTGAACCCAGATAGCTTCTGAGGTTCAAAATTCCGGGCAGGCAGTGTTGAACTTTCTCGTTGAAGAACAAGAGCGGCGCTCATAACGTGGCCCTAATCATTGAGCACGTTTGATGAGCGCAGAAGTTTCGGGAGCTGCAGAAGCGAATCAAAATGAACGAGATGAGATGAGATGATGGATTACGTAATGAGGTTCAAGCCACGTCGCTGAACAATACATGGAATTTGAATTGGAAAAGCCAGGCAGGGATTGGGCAGGGAGGTGCAGAGAGTCTGGCAGAAAGTAGCTGGCGCTTCCGTGCTCTGCGGTCGAGGTCCTGGCAGACCGCAGGGACACTATTCTGGGTCGGACGCTGCCAGACGCTACCGGTCACCACGGCGGGGCAAACACGATAGCGCTTAATCGTAGGTACATCCAGTATATAAGCAAATAGCCGAAACCTGTAATGTATGAATCAAAAATAGTGTTGTGTGCCATTATCATAGTTATATGAAAGAGTAGGGATGGCGAACTTAGCGTTCACATAAATCAACAAGCTTAGGAATGCTTAGAGGCGAATATACACATACTAACGTCTATTTAAAGCCGGTAAGTAATGTACTATGTATTACTCACATGCGTATCTCAGGCAAGTGCTGCCGCCAGTTCTCGATCCAGATCATTATCTACAGAAGCGGACCGCAAGACGCTCTCGGCGATAGCGGTGTTGAGATTGTCAGGAACTGTGTCGCATAGAAGGACCATGCGGAAGACTCGACACGCCATGCAAGAGGACAGCGCAATGTAGCTGAGCCCTATGAGTCCCGCATAGCGAGTGCCGAGGAAGAAGGTGAAGGTGGCCGAAAGCTGGAAGCCGATAGTGACTCTGTCAGACCATATACCTCATCAATACGGGATTTAAAAATGTATAATCGAGAGAAGCTCACCCGTAGTATAGTTGGCTACTTCGTAGGACCGACTTCGATATGTTGTACATGCCTTTGCCGCCGAAGAACACCCCGATTGCATCCCTTACGCCCGGGCGGTGCTCAATAGCCGAGTTGCTGTACATTTCACGTGATACGAGGATAAAGACGAGGGTGTCGTTGATGCACATCGTGCCATTGGAGATGAGGCTCAGAGGTCTGGCGAAGTTGCAGGCACTATTCGAGCTCGTTGTGCCTGTATGCCAGATCGGTCTAAGCAGGCAGCAAGCTAGATATAGATCGTACACTTACAGGGGTCATGAACGGTGTACACAATCGCCGCAGGAGAGGTGATGATGATGATCCAGAGGAAAGAGAACAAAATCCGGATAGGCCTGCTATGCTTATACACAGCGTACACGCGGAAGAAGAACAGCAGGGATGTAGCAGCGCTGGCTGCCCACCAGACGGCGAACTTGGTGTACTCAATTTGGTCGTCATCCTTCACGATGCTCAGCTCGGTAATGAAGACACACATGCAGTACGTCAAACTGCATGTTCTGGTAGATCTATTAAGTGTTTGCCATGGAATGAGAAACCACTACTCACCGCGAGAGGTAGTATGCAGAAATTGGCAGGTTTAGTCCCGTCTTCTGAACGGACCTGACCTCTGTTGCGATGCTCAGTAGCCAGTCATACAAGAACGCCTACATATACTACCGTGTCAATCATCAAGGAGCCAAGTTTAAGATATTGCTGGTGCCCACCGTGAGTATGACGACTGATCCATATCCCGTCGCTGTGAACTGGAGAGATTGTAGACCAGCTGCAGCCAGGTCCACGGAAACAAGCATTCAAAAAGGGACAGCTGGTGGGCAGAGCATGCTGCAGATGGCTGGCGCAGGTCGCCAGTATATATATGATCGGAACGTGCTCGTGAATACTTAGCCATCAGACATCGGCTAAATGCTGTCAAAGAGCCAAATTGGTACGTGGCCCTGTCGCTGCCCTTACATGACATTCTACGTTCAAGACATGTGGGCGCAAGTACCAACGATCGCAGATAACAGCTCCTAAGTATTATTCCGTTGGATCCAAGATACGTCAAAGGGGCAAGAAGACTTGGATATGAATATTAGTTCGGAACAGCCAAGAAGGCATTAGGAAGCAAAAGGCAAAGAACAAGCACGAGTAAGACTCGAGGACAGTGATAAGTGAATGAATCGCCTCGTGGCGACTCCGAGCGAGCTGTGGAGTCGGACCGGTGGCATGTGTGCCCCTGTGTCAGCCTGTGTTTTCTTGTCAACCTCTTGCACAATCATAATATGCCTGAGTAGCTGATTGAAACTATATCGCTCGACGCTCGATGTCATACCTATCATCATTACGTTCCGGTGCACTTTGCGCCGTTTTACTGTATCAATACGGCCTTAAGTTCAGCCTCATCCCTTGTGGCCGAGGTCACCGGGGTTCAGAGGTCCAAATCGACTAGACCGAGACGAACTAGATTTAAAATCAGGTCCAAACTGGCAACCCAAAGGGCTTTTTGGTGGCTCGGGCGAATATCTGTCCTCAAAAGATGTTTGTGTGATAACCAGTTGAGACGGCGACATGGAAACGGCAACAGGATACGCTGTGAACAGTGAATTTGCCAGTCCCGGATTTAATCCGCATCTCTAAACTAGCAGGCAAGTCTGGCGTGTGAGACTGAGAGGATACTTCCAGTGTGATAAATGTAAAGCATATGTTATATTAGCCTTGGAGTATCACGCCTCGCTAATGGGTAAATCACACCACATATTTCTCACTCTTGAAGCCGATTCCTATCCCCGCCACGAGCAGAGTCTCCACGGCCCATATGATGTGTTGATTGTCGTATTCTCCGTCTCCCAGCGACAACTCACGAGTATACCGAATACACGACACGCAGCGCGATGCAGATGTCCTCTAGTACGTTAGAATAGGGCAGACCCATGTATATGATGACAGTGGCGGCCACGAGGACGCCAATTGTCACACTGGGAAGCAGATATGAGGAGCACATTTACCTAGATCCCTGACGGAATGATAGAATGCAATAGGCAGCCGCAAAGCAATACAGCTGGCCACTCAGAAGCAATGCCTTCGAGGCGACATACACACTGTCACACTGTGGTTCGCTAAAGAACCGCTTGATTTGGGCTAAGCGCGATCTGGGGAGCGAAGTAGATAAGAATACGTTGCCGCAGATTTTGTGCAAGATACATGCATGTATGGGTAAAACGTACCAAATTTTCCATGCACTCACAACTATAGTCTATAGCGCACTGTTGCGAAAGTTTCCGGGTTAGCTTGGGTCCGCAGATCGGCTCTACGTCATGCCCTGCTGCAGTCTGCCTGCCGACCTCACATCTCCTCACATACTTACCGCGGCGGCGCTGTACTCATCAAGACCCTGCCTGAAACAGCGCAACGATCTGGCTTCTGGAAAACTCAATCTACCAGCTGAAGATCGCTCTCCCTCTTCGAAACTCATTGCACGGTTGCAAAGAAGACCGTCTTCGGCAGGCACTACTTATAGCCACACGCCATGGCATAAGTTCGGCCCTGCTTTCTACTTGTGGAGGCAGGAAATTGTTATTTCGAAGGGCTACTTGGTGCTGGGTCCGATGCGAGAGGCTCATTTTGTGTGCCATGACTGCCCGAATGAGTTAACTTGTCTTCTATACTACCAGGTTTGCAATGTCAAGGATGGCGGGAGCGACTGGTGACTACATGCAATTTGGCAGAGGGAAGGAGATCGTGAGTCCATTTGTGTTTGATGGCGTTTTCCATAACGTGGCGTTGAAGGAGGTGTCCTTACACATGAGGAAATGGCTTGGAAGTTGAAATGGCCGGCTGCTGCTGTACATGAATATTCCCGCGGTCACAAGGCTGCGATCGGGCATGTTGCAGAAGCGAGGCGCCACTTATCGACCAGTACCACACCATAATCCACGACGAAACACAGTAGCCACCGCGAGAGAACATGGGTAAGTGCTTTAATGTCTATTTAGATTGATTCTAACACGATTATTTGCAATTCAGGCATTCCGAAGGTTAGCATGACTTGCGCGTGTACATGCTTTAAAGTGGGATTTAACGAATTGCGTCCAGTTTTTCAGATACATCTCGTGCGTACGGCTCTCTTCTTTCACCTGTAATCCACTCATAGAACTCTCCTAGTGAAAGATACCCTCTCACATCCCAATTGATCACGGAGAACAAGATTCCCGAGTTCGGTTTGTCCTGTCTTTGATCGGCACTGTCAGGCGCGCTGAGCTTCTTCGCAGATAACTTGTATCTCGACTTCAATGCTATCATCCACAATTGTGCATCTTCTTGTTGCATCTTCTTGTGTACAAACGACTGACATTGGTCACTTGAACAGGCTCACATCCAAACGATGGCGATGCCCACTTTCGGCTCTCCGAGGAGCAAATGTTCACCTCCATATTTTCCTACGTGGACCTTCTTTTTGGGAAGATAAAGCCCAAGAAGCTCTTTTTCATCGCGGTAGACGGAGTGGCGCCTCGCGCCAAGATGAACCAACAGCGCAGTCGGCGGTTTAGGACGGCGAAGGAGGCACAGGAGCTGAAGGAGAAGGCCATAAGGAATGGGGAGAAGTTGCCCGATGAGAAGGCATTCGATAGCAACTCCATTACACCGGGTGAGAAGCTCTCCTCGTATTAGTCTTCCTCTGTTGGCGTTCTGCTTCGGTGGACTATTATTTAGTCCCTCATCTGCTGGTTGCATATGCTGATATTTCTTTCAGGCACCCCGTTTATGACACGCGTCGCCTCGCAGATGCAATATTTCATACACAAGAAGATCACTGAAGACTCAGCATGGCGCTCCGTCAAAGTTGTTCTATCGGGACATGATGTCCCGGGAGAGGGTGAGCACAAGATTATGGAGTACATCCGGAAATCTCGTGCGCAGCCTGACCACGATCCAAATGTCCGACATTGCCTGTACGGCTTGGACGCGGACCTGATCATGCTGGGACTGCTCAGCCATGATCCTCACTTTTGCTTGTTGAGGGAGGAAGTCAAGTTTGGGCCTGCAAAGAAGGGGAAGGGTGGTGGTGGGTGCGTGTCCATGGTCCTTTAATTTAACCCCCCGGATGGATTACTAACATGCGCCTATCACAGTCTTGAGCAAATAAACTTCTATCTCCTCCATCTCTCCCTTATGCGGGAATATCTTGATCTTGAATTCAACTCTATACGTTCTGCGCTCCCTTTCGAGTACAGCGCGGAACGGGTTATCGACGACTTCATCTTGCTCGCAGTGTTCTGTGGCAACGATTTCCTCCCCAATCTACCGGATTTGCATATCCACGAGAATGGGCTTGAGAGGCTTTTTGAGGTGTACAAGAAGGTTTTACCTAGCCTCGGTGCGTCGGCCTCGTCTCTTGTCTAATTGAAAAGGCGCTGAGTTTGCATTGGCGCAAATGCAGATGGCTACATGAATGAATCTGGTACTATCAACGTGAAGAGGCTACAGGTCTTGCTCGACGAGATGGCCATTTGGGAGCGGGATGTTTTCGAGAAAGAGTTTGCGGATCTGAATTGGTATAAGGGAAAGCAGATAGCCAAGGGTGGGAAGGGGAAGGTGAAAGAGGTGGAGAGTGCTAAGACAGAAGAGGGTCTCGGTACGTTCAGTGTTCGTTTCTCATCCGACAGGTTGCTGAATGGATATATACGGCAGTTCTCATGAAACCCCAACGCGCAATATTTGACTCTGTGTATAACTTTGTCTTATCAAACCGCGACAAGCCCGCCACATACATTGGCACCGCGTCTTTGACCATGCCAAATACCTTTGCCGCGCGAGAACGGAAGTTTATAGCAACACTGGCGGAGGACTTGAGGCTCAGTATATCTTGGGACGAGTATGACGACGACGATCAGAATCTGATCGTATTCAGGCTACCTGGTGCGTTAGAGGAGCCTCTCCCGGACCCAATCTCCGAGGCACCTGCGGACGCTGGGGAGGATGATAGCGAAGAAGTGTGGGAAGATGTTGAGGAGGGTGTGGAAGACGATGACGAAGAAGGAAAGGCCGCAGTGGATCGGGTGCTGAAGAAGTATGCAACTGCGCGAGTAGTGGACGAGGAGACTGAGGGTGGTGGATTCGATGCCCGACATGAGGCAAGCCTGATGGAGAAGATGGATGAGTGGAAGAGGAACTACTATCGCGTGCGTCTCGCAGCATCCCTCTCCCCTTAATATATAATTAACGCCTCGTTCACAGGGAAAACTGGAGATATCTTACGACGATCCAAAGGATATGGGCGACTTGGTCTTCCGATACGTGGAGGGTCTGCAGTGGGTTATGCATTATTATTACAGTGGGGTCGCGTCATGGGGGTGGTTTTATGACTATCACTACGCTCCCCGTATATCAGGTGGGTCCTACCTCTCTTACCACATGCCCTACTGACGGGAAGCAGATTTGAGGAACGTGGACAAAATGTCTTTTTATTTCCCCCTTGGTACACCTTTCCATCCGTATGAGCAACTCATGGGCGTAATGCCTGCCGCCAGTCGGGAGGTCATCCCCACAGCCTATCATGTGAGCTCATTTTGGCTTCCTTCCTGGCTTAATCTCATGGCGATGTTAAGGACTTGATGCTGGATCCAAACTCCCCCATCCTGGACTTCTACCCATTGGAATTCGAGCTTGATCTCAACGGGAAGAAGCAAGACTGGGAGGCGATCGTGAAGATCCCATTCATCGACGAAAAACGCTTGCTTGGGGCCATGGCTAGTACGCTATATAACCCTTCATCCCTCTGTTTCGTGACTGATCCTTACCTGCAGCACGGGAGCATCGGTTGACTCCTGGTGAGAGACAGCGCAATGGTTTTGGTATCAGCTACAGCTTCAGCTTCAACCCCGGCGAACCGACAGTGTACCCTTCCTCGCTCCCTGGCTTTTTCCCACCTCTATACCGCTGCACTAGTGTTATGCAGCCCTTTGACCTTCCCGTCATGGGCGGTTTGCATCTTGTTCCAGGTCTCTGTGATGGCGTCAAGATTGGGGCTGAAGCACTTGCCGGCTTTCCTTCTCTGTACACCCTGCCGCATACCGCTATGCTCGGCTTCCACGGGGTCAACGTCCACGGAACAGAGAGCCGTAACAAGTCAATGATTGTCCACATTGAGAATCCCCACGAGGAGAAGAAGATGGAGACAGTTGCGCAGGAGATGATTGGAAAGAGGACCTTTATCAGCTGGCCATTCCTTCAAGAAGGCCTTGTTGTCGCGGTGTCGGATTCGCTGTTCAGATATGAGAAGATGGCAATTGTCCGCGGGGGCCCTTCGAAGGTCATCTCCAACCCACATGCACCACACGGCTTAGGACACTGGAAACAGAAGGCGGAGAGGATCGAATCACATTATTCGAAGAAACTGGGCGTCATTACGGGAGACGTGAACGTCTTGTTGCATGTCAGACCACTAAAGGGTGGGTGTTCTATACCAGCGTTTTTGTGCTTCGATGCTCATGGCTCCACCAGGTTTAAAGCGTCTTGACACCGGGGCTCTAGTGAAGGATTATGAAGGGCAAGACAAAGAGATCGAGCAGGCCGTTCAGATGACGCTTTCTCACGTCGCTTCAGAAGACCGTCGATTCCTCGAGAAAGAGGCACCACCATTGTCCGAGGAATTCCCCGAGGGGAGCAAAATCTTCTTCCTTGGCGAACATGCGTATGGTGTTGCTGCTCAGGTTTCGGCCACTATGGAGTCCACACTCTCAGTGGTACTTGCGGTATGTCTCCTGCCATTCCCTTCGTGACTTCATCCTTACGAACAATCTCTTGCAGTTCTTCCCTTCTGACAAGGCGGAAAATGAAAAGTTCAAAAGCATTGTGGACAGTCGTATCTCTATCCGATACTTCCCTTCCTTCAAAGCATCGGAACTTGTTGGCCTTAGCTCGCGTGCGCTTTCCAGGATCACGTCGAGCTTCATGGTCTTGACGGCGGGCGGCAAGAAAGAGAACGTCGGGCTCAGCCTCAAGTTTGAAGCTAAAGCTCTGAAAGTCATTGACTACTCGCGAAAGAATGATCGCTTCTGGGAGTTCAGCCAGAAGACGGTGGATTTGGTCAAGGACTATAAGGTATGTAATGTTCTCCATGTTAAGGTTTTTTCTCAATGGTATTTGGCAGGCCAAATTCCCCCAGATTTTCCGTCGTCTTGATTCGGGCGGTGACGGTAAGTTCTATGTTGTGATAGTTGTATTTCGACGAATTGATGGCCCTTTTCAGACATGGTTCGCGCTTCTGACGTGTTTGATGATGATGCCGACGCGAAAGTCCAAGAGGTCAAAGCATGGCTTAAAGCGCGAGGCGTACGCGATTTTGAACCTGTTTCTCTCTTTGCGGACCAGCTCAACAAGGTGTGCCGTTTTGACCTCGTTTAAGATATTTTTCTTACACTGCCGATAGGATACTGTCAGCGAGATCGAAAAAATTGCTGACGCTGTGACTGTCAACAAGTCTCAGTCTGCCATCAAGAAAGCCATAGTCAAAGGGATACCCCGCCAAGCCGTCCTTAAACCGGCTCACGCGGTATATCGACTCCAACATCAACACTTCGCTCTTGGCGATCGTGTAACGATGGTGCAAGATTCGGGTGGAGTGCCGCTGTCTGTAAAAGGCGTTGTCATCGGATTGAATTCCAAGTCCATGGATGTCGTATGGGACGTGGCCTTCATGGCTGGAGTGACATTGGGTGACAGGTTAGTTCCTCTCGTATCCTCGCGCTTTCAAGCCTGACGTCATGATCCAGGTGTTCTCAATATCGTGGATCAACTGTCGAGTTTGACTCTTGTCTAAACTTGACAAATCCTCAGTTCATAGCATCCACGAACCCCAAAGTGCCGACGGTTGCGGCACCCACCACCCCGTTCAACCCCAGAACGGGGCCATATCCAGCAGTTCGACCTGCGCCTGGGCAAGCACCTGCTTCTGGATTCCGTCCCGGCCCCGCTTCTACCAAGTAGGTTCCTAAGTCCCGTTTTCTTTGACTGTACTCTAAAAAAAATTGCACAGTACGAATAATCCTGTCCACATCATGACGAATCCAAACCATCGAGCCAGGGGAGCTACTCGGGGTCTAGCGAGCAGAGGGGGGCATCCGCAACACGCCATCCATGCACCCGCTGCTGCTCCGGTCGTTGAAGCCGCAGCGGACATTGTGACCGTAACTGAATCATCGGAGCCTGTGCAGACCAACGGGCAAACGAACGGAGCGCCGCTCAACATTTTACCGAGGGGGGGCGGGCGTGGGGGTGGGGCTCCAAGGGGTGCATTCCCTCCCCGTGGCAGGGGAAGAGGCGGATCTGGGCCTCAGGTTGATCGAGGACGAGGAGGAGCTGGTAGAGGAGGATTCAGGGCTAGAGGAAGGGGCTTCGCTCCACCACTTCCATCATAAGTTCATCTAACCACACTGCTACCAACTAAAACTATCATAGTAATCGCAAATCAGTTACATCTCTGTCTCTTAGCGCGTGTCAATTAAATCAGGGATGACAGGTTTGCACTATGTAGAGAGGCAATAATATGAAAGTAATATTGCGTACGTTCGCGGCACACTTGGACAAATTCGATGGCTGCACCGCACATGTGCGCTTAATCATTGCGGGTACCTGTTGAGGTACATGATTAAGTATTAAGTAACGGGGTGAGACTGGTGAGAATGCACACCATTAATTGTGTAGGCAATATAATATGTACTTCTAATACTTGTGCAGATCGCGCTTGCTACGCGGCGTTGAATCAAAGATATGTCAAGACGCCGTTTAAAATTCTATAGTGCAGACGGTGTCGCCGCAAGCCGCCGTCGGCGCAAGCAGGAGTTGGAGAGTGGTAACCCACGTGTCTGATGCATCAGCACCGGTTGCTAAGGCCGCCAATATTCTTAGACTTCTCTTGATTCTCTACCTTCAAGGTGGCTCGATGACGGTCCTTTCTCGGCAGATATGAAGGCATCCATTCGCTCAGACCCAGAATGAGAGACTTCAACTCAAGCTTATATTATCTGTAGGAATCGACGCCGGCGTGTGCCTTGCATCAAGAGCCAGAGCCCAGTTAACGTTGTCGATGTTGGCACAAGGTTTGCCATGGCCATCTTATATATGTTCCTCAATGATATGGAGCTGGCCGGCTCGAGAATGCCTCGACGCAAATTCATATCTGCTCTACGCCGATCTCCGGGTGGTCTCGGCAAGCTTCTTTGATGTAGATGATTTTCAATACCCGGCTAGATACCATATTAGTATGCACGTCAAGATATGTTGCTCTACAGACTATTTATTTCCCGCCCTTCTCGATACCGCCGACCTCGCCAATGTTGATGTACCCGAGCCAGGACGAGGTGGCAGCGGCCGCGCCAGTCGAAGAGACATCATTGGCTGTGCTCCTTCCGACATTGTTGGGCTCAGAAACAGCTAGATATGTCGGGATTGTGGCTTTTGTTGTCTTGGTCTACGATCATTTATTGACGCTGGACGAAGAGGTGCGTCCACCGCTGCAAACACTTTATCAAAACTGAATCGGCCGATAGATCAAGTATTTCTGGACTGGCAAATGGACCATGTCACGATTATTCTACTTCCTTGTGAGTCTGATCGGTGGCACGCCCACTTCGAGCGCTGAGCAACCGTGATAGAATCGATATTTCCCTCAATGTGCTATGATGTCAGTCGAGTCTATCTCCTATGCGCTTCACAAACTAACAATCAGAGTAGACTGGGTTTGACCTGCCTCTTTGCCCCCGAACCTTCCCTTGAAGTACGATGCTTAATTCAAGACATCAGTCGTTTCTAACGTTTTTCAGTTCTGCAAAGGATCCCTCCGCATGTTATTTACTCTGACCGTCATCTGTATGCTCGTCGCTGAAGGTGCGCATCGCACTATGACTACTACTGCAATAGCTAACACTGGATCCAGCCGTTCTCGTCTTGCGAATATGGTATCTCTATCGCCATAGCCCAATGGCGCGCCTCCTTGTCATTCTTTGTTTCTGCGGATCCGTAGCCGCGAGCTTTACTCTCCTGTACTATACAGCGCAATATCTCAACCCCGTAACGCTCGTTATCCCGGGGGTGACTCTTCATTATGTTGGGTGTATGACGCCACCGCCACCCAAAATTTGGGCTCTGTTTATCCCAGCTCTGGTCCTGCATACCATTCTATACCTTTTCACCGCGTACAGAGGGGTTAGAAATCGGAGTGTGGTCGCTGAGGCAGCTCCGATCATGAGTCGGCTGCTGCGAGAGTGAGTCTTTGTCCTCTCAGTCGAGCACAATGGCGCTAAGAATCTATATTACTCTAGTGGCGGCATGCTCTATGTCATTGTTTTAGGTGCGTCTTATCTGAATTCGAGCCATGCAGTGACTGATAGTTTTTAGTTTCTGTGGGCTTCGCGACTGTTGGCTCTGCTGTAGATGACCCAACAATCCGGTTACCTATCATATACTCAAAGTAAGCTCTCTTACTGATTGAATTCCGCTAGGCTAATTGTATTGGCTCCAGTATAATGCTCTCCCTCACTTCCACCGTCGTCTCCCGAATCATGTTAAGCATCCGCTCTCTTGCGGCTGAGCTCACGTCAAATCCATCGTCAGTCCTTCTCAACAATACCGAGCTTAGTCGCGTACAATGGCGCAAGGGAAACCATGCGGGAGATATCCTTGTGGATATGGGCACCCGCCGAGACCATGATCAAAAGCCTGAGGCAGTGGGGATTGGCATGCAGGTTAGATACGAGCGCACATACGAGTATGACCTGGAATCTGTCCGTGCCAGGCCATCAATATGAAAGAGACATTTAATTATACATATAAAAGTGGGGATTGTTAGCACTTAACATTATTTTAAATTTTATATATAGTAGAAACAGTCGGGTCAAAGCTTTTGTAAAATCGTTTTAAAACCTAGCGTAAGAAACTTGTAAGCCAAGACGCGTTCAAGTCGGAAGTCGGAAGCGGCGCCGGTAGACTGACGCGTCGCCTCGAGCTCTTGGTCCTCGATTGATCTCAATCCTAGCTGCAGCCATGGCCGATGATATTGTTCTGCCCATTCCCAATTTGACCTTACCTCAACACTTCTTTACCCTATCTACGCCTTCACTGGCACATTTGCACGAAAATGCTGCAAAAGAACTGCTGGCCGGGATCGAGGCAGATGGTGAGTTTCCTTTCTTTGTAATTCCTGGCCATATCGCCCCCAAATAGATACACGCGTGTAGAGACAGGATGCTCTTGGGAGTCCCCAGATGAACCCCCGGAATCATGATATCTCTCAATATTCGCGCGACTTCCGCCATTTCATTCGATCTGGGAATCTTCCATGCGAACACGAGCTGACTTCAATCCAACAGAAATGGCACCATACTTCCGTATAGCAACAGGAGTACCTTTACCTTTACCCGTAGCATCCACATCTTCTGCATCCACGCCGACATCGCCTACCACATCCACTTCATCCAAACCCTACGTCGGCGTACTTCCTGCCAACCCTACTCTCCTGGCCAAAATAGAAGAAGGAAATGCAAAGAAGCTGGCAGAGCTTGATGTGCGGCTGCAAGAAGCTGAGAAGACGGAGGGCGAAAGCGAGATCAGCGAGGCGCTGCGTGCAAAGGCAGATTACCTGACGCGGATTGGCCACAAGGAGCAGGCGGTGGAGGCACAAACGTTGGCTCTTGAGAAGACCCCTGGACTCGGATCCAGGATCGACATTGTGTTGACACTGGCGCGGATTGGGTTCTTCTTTGGGGATAACGGGCTCGTTACCGACAATCTCACGAAGGCGGAAAAGTGAGTGTATTCCTTACTCTGCGCGATTTCCACCAACAACTTCGCAGGCTCATCGACGAAGGAGGGGACTGGGATAGACGCAATCGCTTGAAAGTCTACCGTGGTCTTCATCTAGTCTCAAACCGGCAATTCACTCGCGGCGGGGAGCTTTTCATCGACGCACTATCAACGTTCACAGCTGTAGAGCTTATCTCGTACAATGACTTCGTCGCGCTCACCGTGATCAGCAACACACTAGCTCTCAAGCGTGTCGATCTTAAGAAAAAGGCCTGCTCCACTTCAGCCTCTCCCTTCGCCTCAAGCACTAACCAATCCACGTAGATCATCACTGCACCTGAAGTCATTCAAGTCCTCCAGGAGGTGCCTATCCTGGGCGAGCTGATAAAGAGCCTGTACGATTGCCATTACGCCCAGTTCTTCCAAGCACTCGCGACGCTCGAGCAAACGCATCTGCTCCCTTCCCGTCTCCTCTCACCGCACGCACGGTACTACGTGCGCGAGATGCGCATCGCGGCGTACGCCCAGCTGTTGGAAAGTTACCGGAGCTTGACAATTGAGAGTCTTAGTGGGGCGTTTGGGGTCAGCACGGAGTTTGTCGATAAGTGCGTTAATCATGTTCGTTGGGGGGTCGGCGCTGATAAGTGATGCTACAGCGAACTCTCACGCTTCATTGCGAACGGGCGCCTGCACGCGTCCATCGATAAGGTGCATGGGATCGTGGAGACTACGAGGCCGTCGCTCAAGAACGCGCAGTATGAGACGGTGGTCAAGCAGGGCGACGTGTTGTTGAACTCGGTGCAAAGACTGAGCAAAGTGCTGTATTAGGTACTTGAGACGATTAATCTCCAACCAAATCTTGTGCCAGTCTTGAACCGCTTGCGAACAGACAGACACCATTTGATGCCGTCTACGTGAATTGGCGCACAGCCTTCAGCTATCTTTCGGGGGTTACCGTTCACTGCGCTTTACTCCATCTCCACTTTGTTTCTCCACCGATGTCATCAAGATGTCATGTTGACGTAGGGCTCGTCCTGCAGCCTTTTCAACGAGAGCTTTTGCGGAAAGTCTTTCATTAACCACTCGACTTCGCCCGCATTCAACCTCGCTGGTCTAAAAATCGCTCTCCATATCTCATCTTTCAACATAATCAGAGTCTAAGATGCCTATCAACTCATCCAACGACAGCGGCGTGACAGCCGGCCTGACATTCGTCACCTCTACCCTCGGCAACACAGTCGGTGGCGTGACACGCCTCACGGGCGGCGTGCTTGGAGCAGCGGGACGTGGTGTGGGGGATACGATCACAGGCGCGACTGGAAGTGCAGGAAGGCCGGTCGGAGATGGCCTCGGGGGACTTGCCAATGGCTTGGAGGACGGCACGAAGCGAGCTGCAAAGGGCGTTGAGGATCTCGGGACGGGAAAGAACAGTGGCAAATTGTGGTAGTGGACAGGATTGGCAGGGTTCAAGCAGCGGGGGAATCCGCAGCCAGAATTAAGAGTATGGGGCTGTCCAAGTGCTCAGCCGATAGAGCAGAGGGGCTAACGATTGATGATTCCGTGCGATGTACGACTGTAATGTTGCTATAATGCCTATGTATGACAATGACGACCGAATGGCCGGCTTAATTTTTCATCTTGAAGCCCATTTTAAAACAGCGAGAATTCAGACTGATATTTTCTAACTGTAGTGTGCAAATACATTGTGCTGTGGCTTGTATCATGCTACGCACGATGAACAGCGGCGGATTTATGCGTTTGCTACTGAGTGTCACGAGAGCAGAAGGAAGTCGGTGAAGTGAGTTAGAGTTTGGGGCAAAACCCGAAGGGTTTCGGCAGAAACATCCGCGCGAACCTAAAAGGGTGAGTACCAGAATGAGCTGTGATGGGTGGGAGGGCCATCGCAGCTGCACAGGCGATTCACGGTCGGCACCCGTGATGCGCAGCTGGTCTTTATTGATGATGTTGTAAGTTAGTTTTAGACGCATGCTGCGAAATGAGGGAGTGGAGGGTGGGAAAGGAAGCAGCTATGGTGTTGAGCGAGAATGCAGAAAGCGGACGTGGCAGGAAGCAAGAGACTTGTGTGACACAGCCGCCGGTCGCGCGTAAACATCATTCTGCTTTGACTCGTTCCTCGTGCTCTCGCAGAAGCCAATTCATGATTCAGAAGGTGAACATATGGAGGATTATTTGTAGTTGTTTACCCAGAGTGGCGCCAAACCACCTTGATCATGATGCTAAAGCGCTAAAGTCCCACATTCGCCACCTCCTTTTCGTTGGACTTTGAAGTATCATTTCAATTTGCAGGCGTTTACCCAATGGGGATAGGGAAACTGCCTTGATACAAATTCAAGCACACTTGCGATTGGTGCAGCCGACTTGCTACCACGTCCTTTTCCCATCCACCATTCAGTTGCAGCTCGATGGATCGAACACCCTCTGAGGTGTGCACCAGGATATACACATACGCCTGCACCGACTCGGGCTTCACCGGTCGCTCTATATCCCTCACCTCGCGCCAGTTCCACCAGGAATGTCGGCCTGTTAGATACCAAAGCATCGCAGTGCATGGACCACAAAGCATTTTCGCGCTGGAATCCTCCCTTAAGAATGTGCCTGCGCACCTGCGTCGTGTACGCTATCTGTTCATATCCAGTGAAAGCCGCCCAGGCTCCTCGCTAGCGAGCCGTCGGCCAGAGTGGCAGCACCCAACTATGGATTCAGAGCAGGGTACGGCGCTCCATCTTGTGTCGCTTGCGATAACTAAAAATCTGCTCCCAGTCTTCCTGATTCCAGAGGAGGTCGAGTCCACTGCCTCGATCAGGGCCCGCCTAATAGCGGCTCGCGCAGGCGCCCCCGTACGCCCTCCTCGAGCAGTCCCTCAGGCCTCTTCCGAGGAGACGCTAACAAGATCGATACAGACGATCGTTGCGCTTGTTGCGGAAACAGTGGAAGTTATGGAACTCAACATCCCTATAAGCATGTGCACGTACCTCAGGAGCGACGCGTCCTTCCCTCAGCTCACGGATTTGTCCAGCACCATCTTCATGCTGTCATATTATCAAACAAATCCGCCCACCTACCCGCAGCTTCGTCGCTGGCATATCACGGACTGCCTCCAACCACTCCCCGACTGCGATCTATACCGTACCCTCACTGAATCTACCCCCTCATTGACGCATCTACGGCTCTCGCGGATCCAGTACGATCCCCTTTTTGGGAAAGCACTGGCAGTTGCGCTAGGGCAGGCCCCCCTATCAGCATCCCGGCCGGTAGATATGTCTAGAATTCAAAAGGTGCCGCCGTCTTTGGAGAAGCTGTATATCCAACCCGCCAGCAATGGCTATCACAGTGTATTCAAAAGAGATATGGAGGAACTTGCTGCGCGCGGATCCGACCGCTTCGTTCTCCTGCAGGAGATCCCGATCGGGGATCAGGCAACGAGAGATCCTGTCGCAGACTGGGAAGCTGCGATATACGGCGAAGAAGGGTGCTGGCGTCGGCAGGATGGCAACTCTGCTGTCTAATTCTTTTCATCCAAAACTTGATGTGAGTCGATCTCATCCGTTGGGTTGCCATTGGCACCTCACTGACAGGCTGTTTCCAGTTCACGGTTTCCCCCACAAGACTACGCTATGGTTTTCGTCAATGATCTGATATAATGCTGTACAGTTACCACTTACCGGTGTTTCTATCCTATCCTATCCTATCCTACCCTATCGTACTCTATCCTTATCATATCCCATTCTATCTACATTATCTGATCCAATCAATACTGTACCGTTTACATCCATGCTTCCCTTTCCTCTGATTTAGAAAGTGAGAATTAATCGCCGAAAAACGTATGCCATAAATAAGCGGGAGTGGGTACATCTCATCAATTGCCTCACATAGGGTACTGTTTGACAGAAGTTCCCGTTAGGCTAATCATGATTTCCCGTTAACGATTCGTGTTAAAACCCTATCCATGGATCTACCAGTCTACACTACGTTACGATTCAAGAGACCTAGAATCAAGCGAAGTGCTGAGGTTTGGACTTGTTTACCGAGTGGCGATGCAATTTGAAGCAAATGTCCCAAAATCGTGTGTAACTAACTTGCCACATCCTTTTCCTTTTCCTTTCCCGTTCACTATTCTTTTGCGACGCGATGGATCGAACACCCTGAAGTTCATGCCAGCCTGTTAGATATCGCAGTACACGGACCACAAGACATGTTCGCACTTGAATCCTCCCTTCAAAACGTGCTAGCGCCCGTGCACCATGTACGCTATATACTCAATCCTATCAGAGCCGGTCAGGTTCCTCTCTAGATAGCCATTGGCCAGACTGGCAGCACCCTACCATGGAATCAGAAGAAAGTGCGTTGCTCCAGCTTGCGGCGCAGGGGATAACTAGATACTTTGCGCAGTGTTCACTGTCCTCTACTCCAGAGGAGCTCCCATCCGCTCCCGCGTTTAGAGCCCGGTTAGAAGCGCACATAAAAAGCCCTCCAGAAGCATCGGCAACCGTGCTGACGACGAAGCGCACCCGGCATTGCTGGGACTGTTCAAGAGTCAAACCTGCCGATCTCTCCGGCAGCATTGATACTAAGTCAACGCTTCTTGAAGCTACCGAGTGCCTTCACATGCAACTGACAATATATAAGTGGAGCTGTTCATCTCGGTCAAATGACCTCCCTTGGGCAAGAATCGCCCAGGCCATCAACATCATGTCAGGGGCACAACCGCGGACCACATAAGTACCGGCTTTCATTTCTTTAATCTGGAACCAGCATAGCACAGAATCATCGTAGATGGAGCGGTTCGTTCGCCTGGACCAGTTCCAAATATTCTACTTGGCTCTCAAACGCACCATAGACCCTTATCAAAGCTCGTTGCTGGGGTTTGCTACTGGCGGCTGCAAACAAGCTATCATTTCTGAGGTTGAAATGTGACCTCAGCGGATGCAAAACGCAATAACTTTGTAGCCGGCTCTTATGCCTCTGAGGGTTATATGTCATCGATTGAGTCTTCCAACCTTGATAAACAGTTTGCGCGTCGCGGGTACAGACACCATACAGTCTGCGCATCGCGGGTACGGAGTGGGATCTGCTGACCAAAAGTCTGGGTTGCGTATAAAGACTAATGCGCAGAGGGTCTCTCATCGAATACCTGCCTAGCACCCTCAAGATGCTCAGGATCAACTCTCTTTTTATCGCATTGCTGGGCATAGTCCAGGTGACGCTTGGCGCGGCTGTTCTCACCCCAGACAACGATCCTTTCTATCAGCCTCCTGCTGGCTTCGCATCCTCCGCTCCGGGCACAGTATTCAAAAATAGAACTGCACCTTCAGGCATCGCGGGAATTAATGCAGTGCAGATACTTTACCGGACCAGTTATATCAATAACACTGCCACTGCCACCGTCGCCACGATCCTCACGAACTCGTCTGCGACTAGGGACAAGCTTGTCGCCTACGACGATTACGAGGATTCCGCCAACACGGCTTGTGCGCCTTCCTATCTCTTCAACAACAACAACGGCAACGCAGAATTTGGCCCTCTCGGTGCTGCGGGTTCAGAAGACGTTCGCGGCACCGCAGGACGCCGCCCTCACGCAGTGACTACTTACGGGTCTCCGATACCTTCTGGCGCTAATCCTAGCGTCAGCTCCCTTCGTGGCTCTTTATCTCCCCCCTGCCGCTTCGAGTGAACAACTTCTGAAAGAAGGAAAATTGGGTGAGGCACGCGGTAAAATCGGTGAGCTGGAGGTTCAATCGCTCAAGACGCGGACTATACTGTCCACGGGGCCTCGCTTCCCCGAATTCCGGGCTCCACTATCATAGTTAGACGCTGCGAGTACTTTTGGACTGCGGGCCTACTCTAGCGTATCTCTCTACGCGTGGACTACGGGTTAAAAGAGCTCTACTCGCCATTAGAGCCACAGGCACCCGCACGAGAACTCGAAGCGCTCGAGATGTTGCGTAAATCAGTACGTATATACGCCTCTCTTATATGTCCTTGCGTGGCAAACGTCTCTGGAACTAGAGCAAACGCGCGTCGAATAAGCGGAGCAGGTCGAACCGCATGAGGGGGAGGTCGCTACGCTCAAACAGTCCGCTATGGCGAAGGTAGAACCTGACCAACTGGTGCTTCTTGCAGCAAAAAGGACCAGTCGCACAATCGGGTGGATCTCTCGGGTATGCAAATCCCCAATGGCATATCGAAGACGCACTCGAGCGGGAAGAGGCGATCGCGCTACTCCTAGAAAACGTAGCGGCAGAACCCTTGTCGCGGGAAGTATAAACGGCGGTGCAGGTGGCGTGGCTTACCCGCCAAGTAGACAAGTACGTAGTCGTCTGTTACCCCAAACCTTACGCGGACCACGCTGCATGGGCAGACTACATCCAGTCTTGGCGTAGGAGCCGACGTCTAGGACACTCGCTTTCGGACTTCCCCCCTCCGCCTACAATGGAAGAACCGGAAACTCATAAAACTGCAGGCTAAAACGGAACGATCGGTAGCACACGCTGGGCCCCAACATTAGCAAGCTTCACTTCTCGTTACAGTTTGCTGCGCGGCATGCAAACGACAACAAACCAACGTGCACTAGGGGGGAGTGATCTCAAGTTCAAGTACAAGCAAGTTGAGAGTCTAGAGTCGCGAGTCGACAGATGGAATATACAGGAACGTTTGTGAGCCATACCTAATAGTGGGCAAGTATACGCAGTCTTATAGGAGGCAACCAGCCCGTTCTATGGATGCTCGACGAGTATATACGTGTAAGACGGCGGGTACCCATTAGACAAGCTATGTAACGCATTCATGATCATATATTTGTTAATTATTTGTCAGTTTTGTTATTTCGCGGGTCAAGTCTTTTAAGAGTTTATGCTGGTCTCAGGTCCTTAGAGCGCAGGGAGAAGCACTGCGAGGTTATACAGTCGTTACTGGAAGAGCAGTGGTTGTGGCTTAGAGAGCTATCTTCTGCACGAGCGGGGTAGGGAGAACTCCCCTAACGGATCCCGTCCGGTGCTCCGTAAACTCGTAGGGCAGCGCCCACCATAGGGTGAGTTCGCGTCTAGTTCGGTCCTTCACCGTAACGACTACTCGCGTCGAAGGCACGGATCCACCGGCCACGGGGGCCAAGGCCACTGCTTGAGCTGCGAGCGTGGTTTACGCGTGGTACGTAACCGTCGGAAGTTTCGACTTAGCATGCCTTAGTGAAGCAGACTAAAAGGCACCATGTACATATGGACCACGTCAAACGCAATCCGCCCGATGAGCCCCCACCTAATTCTCTATCTTGCCTATGAGTGGCCACGAAATCCTCAGAGCAGCCGCAACTAAGGGTAGCAAGGTAACCGGTTTCGTCGTCGTTACCATCCCAGCATGTTGTCGACTAGAGGCTCTAAGACTGACCTTTGTACAAAAGCAATATAGTACGAGATATACCTATTCTGTCCTGAGAATGATATGACATCAGAGTTTCAGGAGGTTGTTTTTCCAGTGGTCTAGCGAGCAGCGCGTAACACTGGCCCGAAACCGTTACCGCCGGACAGGCTATCCGCAGCGTTAAAGCAACTTTGCTCGGGGCTGACGGCCCATTGGGCTCTACCAGGGTCGTTATGGTCGCCGACGCTTGGGCCGTTTGCAGCATGGATTAAGTTTCTTCAAACTCTATATCTTCGCGATCTTATCTGGACTTACTTCAAGAGTGGAAGCTGCAAGACGTAACATCTGCAGTGCAACCGTCCTCACGGTGGTTAGCGGGTTGGTTGTTGTAAATTAAGACCTCGCATTCATCCGACCTCGCTACGACGGGTAGGACTACATATAATTTAAGTCTTCCGACTTGTCCCCGATAGTAGATAGATGAGTGGGCAGCGCTATCGCGGGGGCGACATCGGTATCGGTGGATACCATCGTAAAACCGACTATGGTCGACCGCGTATCGACTCTCGTCGAGCGTCGGGTAGTTCTTATCGCATCGGGAGGACCGCGGGTCTCGGCTTACGGCTCAACTAGGGAAGTATTAGACGCTACTGCTCGCAGGTTGGTAAGCGATCCGGCAAACATTGGAGGTGTGGCTCC
>KV417553.1:0-70899 GCA_001630335.1 Athelia psychrophila | reverse complement strand
GGTGTGGAAGGTGGTGAACCCGCCACGCTTGCTCGAGCGCACGGGCACGGGCAACGTGACGTACGTGAAGTGAAGTAGCCCGTGGAACTCGTCGAAGACGCGTCGGAGCCGGGCCGCGGCCACGTCCAGCTACTCTGCCACCATACGCATACGCCACTACCTGAACTCCAGCAGCCTGTCGCCCGTCAGTTCCTGCAACTACAAGTCGCACACCGCCCTGCGCTCAACCCGGAGACCGAGCTCCAGCATGGCCGACCGCTACCGCTTATGCGCGCACCCCATCTGGAGGTTCTTCGCCCCTATCTGCTCCTACCACGCATCACGACTATCCCGTCTCACCTTAAGCATGAAACTCCGCCGCCGATCGTGCCCCGACTCGAGCAGGTTCCACGCCTATAGGCCCAACAGCTGACCTATCTGCTTCGCGTCTTCGCGCAGTTTACAGAGCGGGTCGAGTCTGTGTCCTTGCTGACCATAGCCACACAGTGATGGGCGAAAGACACCATCCCACTTGTACCAAACTTTCTTTCTACTACGCCGACGGTCATACGTAAATACCTGAAACTTGAGGCGTAATAGCCAGCTCTCATAATATTCTAGTCGCAGAAGCCGCGACTTTCTCATCTCCCATCATCATCTCTCGTACTCTCGTCTGCCCAACCCCGACTGTGAACAAGTTGTGGGTAATATAATATATCCAGTCGTGTTTCGATTCGCAGCTCCGCGTCGTAATCCCATGCCATCGTTTTTATGGTAGGCTGAATCAGTGCACGAATATTGTACACGTTTTGTATCATGTATTACCATGACCAGGGGACCTCCACCAAGCGCCGATGTTTTATTTAATTTACGATATAGATTACGACGATGCAGTATTATAAGAGCGTGAAGGGCATAGTGGAAGAAGTTACGGTGACGACGTCGCTCAGTAGGTAGTTACTGCCCATTCAGTACTATGGTGTTTCCTTCAGCACGTTAACGCCGTGAGGATTCAGTTACGGACGCGATAAGAGCTCCAGGTGCGACAGTGGCAGACATAACAATCATGTCCGGAGAACATACGACATTAGTAGTAGAAGCAACGGTAGGGGTTTGGAGGAGTCGGTGGCGTAAAAGAAGTAGTTGATGTAGATATAGCCTGAGCGGTAATGGTCATCTCCTTCGCTACAGTACGACCCTGCTCAAGACGTCGGGGGCTACAGTCTGAGCCTCCAACGCGCCCTGAAACACACCGACAAGGTTCGGGGCATAGCCTAAAACGTGGCAGTAGCTCCATAAAGCTTTCGAGCGTTTTCGCTTGTTACCCTGCTAGGAACTTGACATGGCGTCGCAAATCGGTCTCGTACTTATCTGAGTTAACCGACCCTGAGTGACTAGCGCAAAAACCACGACTGAAACCGAAACCACCCCAAACGTTAACACGAACGGAAAACGAAGAGATGGCGCGGAAGGAGCTTGGGATGCGGCCCACGGCGGATGTGATCTTCAGCATGGCGTTCTTGGCCAAGGTGTGCGACCTGTCTGGGTGTCCGCGCTGTGCCGGGAGCATGTTGGCTTCGTATATTTTCTTGGGGGAGCTGAAGAAGAGCATCGACGAGCTGCCTGCTACGATATGATCATTAGTGCCGTGACACCTTTTGACCGTTGACCACCTTTTGATCATCTCATTGTACATGTTTAGTTCTCTACCCAAGTCCCTTCGAGGTTTTTTGTGTATTTTCTTCAAGTATACACGAAACTTTCTATCTACTCGTTTGCCTTGAAATAAACGGGCGTGTATGCAAACGGTAAAATAAATGAGGTTCCGGGAAAGACCAAGTTGATAGGATGGTATGTCGGGCTATGTAAAATCGATTAAGTGAAAACAGTCAAAAGGTGCCACCATGCTAGTATGGAGTTTGGCACATGATTTAAACACGTGACAAAGTCATTATCAATCAGACTGCTGTGACTATCACGGGCGACAGATATGATAGCTGTGGTGTGCTCGGGAAGCGAAGCATACCCCAGAGGAAATATGCGAAACGCGAAAGCAGAATCGATGATACCTGTGGATGTTCCGCAGCGAGTGGATGGAAAGAGCGTACCCGTTGGCGAAGAAGTCCTAGGATCAGGCAGGCTGCCTGGAGTAGCAGAAGATCCCGATTCCCGAAGAGTGCCAGAGGGAAGAAATAAGATACGCGCAACTTCAAGGCTCTGTCATGAACTAATACGCGTTGACAACTTGAACGCATCGGGGCACGATGCGGGTCCCAGGAGACTCAGAGGATCTCGCGTCAAACGAGCTGTATCTGCATCGGTAAGAATAGCAATAATGCTGGTATGCCGGAAGCGAAGTATACCTGGGAGGCCTGCAAGCAGAGTGGACACCCCGAAAGACGGAATCGTATCCTCGCGGCCTTCAGTCCCCCGGTTGGTTGGTGATTAATGGTTGGAGGTTGGAGATTGAAGGGGGAGGAAAAAGACAAGAGGCAAGGCGAACCTCTCAAAACGAAAACACCAGACGCGAAATCTAAAAGTCATTCGCATTTACTCGTACAATGTACACATACTAGCACCGACACCAATACCGACGGTAGCAGCAGCAACCCCACTCCACCATTCGCCCACGACTGCGAACCGGGCTCATCCCCATATCCTCCTTATCCACGCTGCTCCTTTTCGCAAACTGCACAGTCCCCAACGTCGCCGACGTTGGTGATAGTGATAGCCTTGTCGTGCGTCCGACGACCAGGACCTTACTCGTTACGCTGAGCAGCCAGTCCCACAGAAAGACAGTGAGGACCGCGACAGATACATAGACAGTGGGGGCGACATCTTAATATGCATGGGTAACAGCTGGACGCATGCAAAGGCACGCAGCGACGAATACTGTTACAAGCTCATCGACGACAAGAGGTGCACGTGGTCAAGATCTCAGCCGATCGAAATTCTAATTGCTAAATTGTTACTTTTGCTCCCGAAGGTTTGGCGACGTCCATCCCCAATCCATTCCTCCTCCGTATTGAAAGTCATCTCCGCTAGTACCATCTGGCAACGTGCATCAATTCTACCCTTTCCATCGACACCTCGCTAGGTTCCTCATCTCATGTAGGTGGCTTCATCAAATGTGATGGGCGAGGTTGTGGTCGCACTTGAGAGAATCGTGTTGAACTCGTGATCGTAATACGACAACGTCGCAGCCTCATAGCAGAGTGCAACAATACAAGGGGGCTTGAGACGGTGTTCAGGACCCGCTGGGCCGAAAGCTTAACGATGACTTAGCGGCACCGGGCCAGGGCGACGATCTCTCAGAAGGAAGCGCAGCAAATTTTCCAAATTGACATTGTTCCGCAAAATGACTCGAAGATAACTAACTTGAACCACGGTGCGCCCGTAAGCTTCTTTTATTTTTCCACTGGCCACCCACCACTGAATACCTCGCAACTCGGTCCCTGCCCTCTTTCTTACTCAGGGCATTTGATATTTTACGATCCTATAAAGCCTGCAATTGAGACACGCAGCTGCAACACATCAGTTCGACCCAGGGTTTATGTTGCGAGCGATGCCACTAGTACTGACCCAGGTGCGCATGCCCAGGCTATTCTAATTCGGTGTTCAATGTTTGCCTACTACCGCTTTGAACACGACGCACATTCAATTAATTTGCAGAAAGCATGCACAATTGGTCTGCTCTTCACATTTCGTGCAAGGATATGATAATACCCCTCACATAATTGCCAGGACCGTCCGTCGCCTACGTGGCAATACAATGAATCTGATGTTGGAGCTCAGCTTTTCATTACCATCCACGTGCTGTGTGATCATGCCATGCCGAACCGGCATCGGACTTAGTGGCTTTCAACACGAACCCAACGCACACGGCTATTCTGCAATCGTGCTGCTAGGGATCGTATCAGAGCGGGATGCCACACACGACGGATTTATCGCGATGGAAGACTCGCGTCCTAGCTTGATTTTGAAATCCGCATGACCTTCTCAGCCGAACATGCTCTCATCAAGATAAACCCTGAAATACACTTCGAAATGGGCACAACATGCACATCAGCCCCAGCCTTGCACGTCGAACTAGAATTTCACCACCCTAAATCACCATGTTTCTTAGCTTCCACAGCACGGGTCTTCATTGCGTTTCAAACTAGTCCATAGGAGCTCGAAGAATTTGCGAAGAATTCCATTCTGCATCCTACTTGTTTCGGTGCGTATCAAACAGAATGCTCCATACCAATGGGAGGACAAAAATCTTCGCTCGATATAGGTGATATGCATGATCTGCACATCCTTCTACCCGCCATGCGTCTCGACATGCAAGATCAGGGCCAGCAGGTTCCGTCTGGAGGCCCATATTCCATCGCAGAGCATCTTTCCCTGAGGCTGTTTTGGGTAATGTTCACCGAACAAGCGGAGATCCCAGAATGATGAGGCCGATGCCGTGCTATGTGTTTAAAGCTTTGGATGGAAGATGTGATCTCTCTCACCAGCTATGATCTTCGTCTTCGGTTTCCTACTCTGCATATCTCTGGCAACCGCCGTGGTCTGCGCTTCCAGCGACAGTTCCACGAATGAGACTCTCCTTATCCCGCCCGTGGCTATGACCTCATGCGACAATGTCCATGAATGCAGGACATTATCAGCCATCGTTTACGGCTGCCTCGCGACAATCTTTGCTTGCGTGTGGGTTGCTATGCATCCAAATATTCCCTGTGTGCCCAACCCACTTGACGAGCGTCATAAGCTCTCAGTGTGGGTGAATTATAAGCTCTCGTCAATGATTGCGACCTTGTTTGGAATCATCCTTCCGGAAATGCTCTTGTTTACCGCTTCACAGCAGTGGTTAAATGCACGCCAAGTAGCACGGGACCTCCGAGGAATAACAATATCCGGCTTGGATGATCCGGAGTCTAATCCCAGTGAGAATCGACGCGAGGGAGGTCGAGGGAAATAGAGGGAAATAGAGGCTATTATTAATCACTATCTCCCTCTAAAATGTGTCGTTCTGTATATCTCCCTCTATGAATTATCGAGGGGCATCGAGGGGCATCGAGTCAGATACAGAATAATCATCTCCCTCGTTTTCCCTCGTTTTCCCTCGTTTTCCCTCGTCTTATAACATAAGCTCATTTACTGTCTATCGAGGGGCATCGAGGGACGTCGAGCCGTGTCAAGTCACATTGCCGGGCAGTTGAAATGGGTTTAAATAAATTGTTCATTCCAATCTTGGTAGTTCTACGTATCCTATTTCCTACTGTAACCTAAATCTGAAATGGCATCCCGGACTCGGAGTCGAGTGCCTCAAACTGTGGGGGGTCTTGCGCGTGTCCTGCAAGCATCCGCGCTGGCCGAGTAACATAAGCCCGATGGTCCCGTGGTCGCGCGGGTGCTAGTAATCCGGCCATTTTCTTGTATCCCCGTTGGCCATCGGGCACATCACATGTGAATAGGCTTAACCGGCTCTCTGCTTCCCGCTCGACCTCGCACATCTCACCCTCACTGAGTATATTGTATGCCACGGACACGTCAACACTGGCCTCCGCCGCCTGCCAGTGGATGCTCGAAATCCTTTGAGGAGGCGAAATGGCACAAGCCATGGGGCGTGTGGTATTTGAGACTGTTGGCCTGCTTGTAGCGTTTGTTGCAGATGAGCTTCGGGCAACAGAACAGCTTGGAGAGGAGAGGCGACGAGGCGAGGTGTGATAGAAGCTCGAGTTAATGACGGGTGTGGAGCTGACGGAGCGAGAGTGATGCCGTCGTTCGTTGTCATCGATCACAGAGCAATCTTCCTCGGGATCTTATGCGGAGGCTCTGCCTTGGTCTTTCAGCTTGCAGCGGCCTTCCCACTCGTGGTTGCAGTCACAGAAACCAAATTCTTCTCGGGAAACACCTTGACGACATTGCCTTCCGCGGGAGCCTCGGTCAGGCAACAACCAGAGCGGGAGACAGATGTCAGAGTGGGTCAGAACCAGAGACAGAGAGGCAGGTGGTAATTTCAGAAGGAAGAGTAATCTCGACAGACTGGACGGATAGACAAACAAGGTGGAGGAGTGCGAGTTGACGACAGACGTGTGACGGACTTAGCGAAAATTCCCAAAGTTCTGCATAGATGTCGGATACATTATACAAATTCGCTGCTGTTTGACTGTGGAACGACTTAGGTTACGGCTTTGTGTGAGAAGATTTCTCATGAAAATCATCCATTTGATGATCTCCCTCGATCTCCCTATATTACTAGTATTTCCCTCTATCTCCCTCGACCTCCCTCGCGTCGATTCTCACTGGGGTCTAATCCGTGTAAGTCATAGTATCTGCCCTGCGGCTTACTATGATACTGATGGTGCCTAATCCACAGCCAGGACAATGAAGGGCTCAGGTGACCCGGGGCCTAATCCATGTAAGTCATATTTGCCCTGCGGCTTACTATGATACTGATGGTGCCTAATCCACAGCTTGGACAACCATGCACGGCTTCTTTGTCAACATGGGAGGCTATCAATTTTTTTACGGAGCGGTTCCTCTTTATCCACTTTCCCGCGAGGACGTCGAGCATCTTGTAAAAGACGGGGCCCTGGAGCCCGCTTTCAAAGATGAAATATGGGCGCTGAGCAAGGGCGGAAGCTTCACAAAGGCCTGTGCGCTGCTTCAAACGTTGTGGTTCGTCGCACAATGTGGAGCAAGAGCCGAGAGGCAATTGCCATTGACGCAGCTTGAGGTTATAACTCTGGCATATACCTTGATGACGACGTGCATGTATATATTTCTGGTGGAACAAGCCTCAGCGTCGATCGCCCCATACCAATCCAACTGAAGTTGAACGACGGTTGGTCTTCTGTCTCTTCTGAATAATTACCTTATCTAACTGCGCAAATACCTAGATCCGCAAATTTTTTTGAAGAGTGATAGAGCGTTTCGCCCACCCAAGATCATCAAAACATCTTTTTCTTCAACTTCCCGTTCGTGTCCTTTCTACTCCTCCACGTAGGCCATTGCCGACTAACTGGCCATAGAACGCGATTTAACGTCATTTCGGGCTGCCTACCGCCCACAGCCCGAACTTAATGCAGCCCCCACCGAAGGCGACACTCCCTCATTCTTCTCAAACAACACCCACATTAACTTCTTGGCCAACGGCTTACAGGGGCGAGAAAGGCTGAGGACCTGGGAATCTTTGCTTATAAAATGGGCCGTTGCCAGCTTAGTGGTCGCATTTGGTTGCATTCATCTGCTATCATGGGACGCACCTTTCCCTGCCGCTCTTGACAGGCATTTGTGGCGAGCCGGTACCCTCTTCATTGTAGGCGGCGGGGTACTCTACTTTGCGGTGGCTGCGTGGTTGGAATTAGCAAGGGGTATCCAGATGAAGACACGATTGCCTCCGTGGTCGCCCCTGATTTTTTGGACACTTTACGGGGCTGCGCGGATTCTGATGTTATACGTCTGTGTCATAAATTTGAGCCATATCCCAATTTTAGCGTACCGTACAGTTGAGTGGACTACATTCCTTCCACACGTCTAACCACCGTCTATAACCATATGCACAATGATTCGACATCTATTATAATTATAACTGGTACATATGGCCTTTCTGGGGGCCATCGAGCTTCTCTCATACATATATATCAATCTGAGTTACGTATACGGATGTTTCTGTTTGTTTGATTACCATCTGTCTCCTTCACCTTACAATCTCCTGCTTGCAGGCTCTCTCTCGCTTATTACTTTTGTCTTCTTCGTCTTCGCTATATTATATATGCTCCTCATTCTCTCCCTTCCTCTTGTCCAACGCGTGTCCGTGCTCATCATCCTCTGACCCTTGTAAATCACGGAACTCGGTGCCGTGCTTCTGCTGCCCGTTGATCTCGTTCGCAGCTTACCTCTGTCCGCCCTGTTTCTCTTCCTCCTTCCCCTGCCATCCCATGTTCCTTTTATCATACCAAATCTGTTGAAGACTCTGCAGGGTCTCGGCCCCATCGGCGATCTGCCGTCCTTCCCCTTCGGCGTCGACTAGAATCAGAAGCCCGACGCGTCCTCCAGCACTTGATGGCAGATGGGATGCCTATATCCTCTGTTGTTGTTCATCCAATGTGATCTTACTCGTGGCGACTCGTTTTATCTCTATAACTGGCCCGGCCATTTCGCCTATGCCAGGTAATTCGGGTTAGATTGCAAGTAGATATCTGAAAGAGTCCTGCTATCTCGTTACTATAGGCGTAAAATATTATCGGTTCGGTGAGATGGTCCCAGCTTTGACTGCTTGGCACAATGATCTGCTCTCGAGGCTTTCAAACGACCTGCACAGGTATTTAGCACGATTCCACAGAACCAAGACGATATACACGCGTTTCAACTTTTCAGCTACGTGTTCTTGCTTGCTGAGAATACCCTCATAGACATCGAGTCTCCTCTCGAGCTTAGTCTTGTACTCCGTCACGCGCGCGTCGCCTGCTTCCCTGTTGTACCATCTGCACTTAAAATCAAGACCCCCCTCCTCGCAAATTGCACCGTCCCCAGCGTCATCCCTGCACATCCCATGGTGCCCATGGTGCCCATCCCTACCACCCCCACCTCATCGTCGCCCTCCGTCTCGCACAGGATTACCACGCAGAACACGTGACACGCGAGCGCGGAGGAGAGCCCGAAGTACACCATTCCGACGAGCTCGGCCTGGGCAGGTCGAGGAGGACATGTGTTGTGAAGGCGACCTGGAAGCGGATTATTACGCTGGAAGGGGAGATGGTCAAGTCAGTGCCAGCGGATGTCAGGTGACGGTGATGCGAAGCAATGCGTGAATGCGTTAGGGAGTGGTGGAGTACTCGGGGAAGAGGGGAGTACTTGGGGAGGTGAAGGGGAGCAGGGGACTGATACGCACCATAGTAAAGCAACCCGCTCCGCCCTCGGATGGCAAAGGAGTTCGTCAGTGGCCATGGTTGGCATTGTGTGGGAAGTTACGCAAACGCGAACTGCAGCGAGCGTAGGGGAAGGAGCTTCGGACGAATGCGGCTTGAACTGATATATGGTTAGAGTATATCCCAAGTACATTCAATCCAAGCTGCGCTACAAAGTGAACAACATATCATACAAATTCAATTGACTGCTGTGTGGGAACGGCGCCCCCTCATCTTTCGTCTCAAACCACGACTACGACTTGGCCGCGAACCGCGATTTCTCCCTCAGCCGCGGGCCTATCTTGTAGAACACGAACCTAAACGCCCTCATCAGCACCACAAACGCCAAGCGAAGCAGAAGGCGACTCACGGCAGCGGCGCCATCACCGCCGTCAGCCCCGCCAGCAGCGCCGTCGCCCCCACCGTCCCCAGCCGCGCGTACATCGCGCCCGCGAACAGCGGGAACGCCGCGGCGAACGTCGAGCGCAGCGCGGAGTTGGCGGCCATGGCGGAGGCCGCGATGGGGCGGTACGCGGTGACGAGGTACGTGAACGTGGAGGTGAACACAAAGTACACGCCTGCGCCGAATCTGCGCATGGAACACAAAATACGCACATGTCAGTGGCTGTGTTCGTGTTCAAGTGGGGTGCGGGGCGAGGAAA
Organism: Athelia psychrophila; assembly: GCA_001630335.1. Lineage (NCBI taxonomy): Eukaryota > Fungi > Basidiomycota > Agaricomycetes > Atheliales > Atheliaceae > Athelia > Athelia psychrophila. Next base: position 61,358 of record KV417553.1, on the reverse strand, counting down.
CTCACGGGATAGACGCGATGATGGGGACGATCCACGGGACGGACGCGTACGTCGTGAACGCGAGCCAGAACAGCCCGATGGGGACCAGGATCCCGCCGACTTGGCCCATGTACAGCCGCGTCTCGGGCGGCGGGTGGCCTTTGAACCTGAGCGTTTCCCTCTCGAATAGCCTGCACGGGCTGGCGTCAGCTCACGCTCCCAAAGACGAAGCAAGAACAGAGAACAGAGGGGAAGGAAGGAAGGAAGAAAGAGACGAAACGCACCGATTCCAGAAGGGCATACACGCGATAGCGCCCACCATCCCCAGCCCGATCCCGAGGAACGACATCCCCGTCTGCTCCGCGCTGAACGCGTGCTTCTTGAAGATGAGCGGGAAGGCCTGGAACGCGAGGTAGAGTATGCCGAGGAGGAGCGCGTTCCACGCGTTGAGGAGGAGCGCCATGCGGTCGTGCGCCATCAGCTGGAACGGCGTGTAGATGCTCGCGAGGACCGCGCGGCGGAGGTCGATGGGGTGGCGGTCGAGCGGGCAGGTGTGCTTCGCGTCGTGGCTGGCCGCGCGCAGGCGGGCGGCTTTCCATTTGAGCAGGACGGGGGCGTATGTTTCTGGGACGAGCTGCGGCGCGAGTTGGTCAGAGGTGGGAAGGGAGGGGCGGCACGCAGCATACTCACCAGAAGCAACAGCACGAGCTCGACGAAGACCCATATGATCTGCACCCGGTACGTCCATCGCCAGTCCACGTTCTGGTTGATGAAGCCGCCGATGAGCGGCCCGAGGATGGGCCCGAGGAATGGGGTGAGGGTATAGACTGCCATCGGGCTGCACGTTTCGTTCAATCAGTCGTGTTCGTTCATCGCAGACGTGTGGAAGTGAAGGAAAGACGTACTTGGCGACGGACGTGTTGGGGAACATATCACTCACGCTCCCGCCCGCGACACTCAGAAACGCCGACCCGCACAGCCCAGTGACGAAGCGGAACACCAAGAACACCGCGATATCCGGCGCGAACGCGATTGGCCACGAGAACGCAAAGAACGCGGCGTAGCTCAGGCGGTAGACGATGTTGCGGCCGTACACCTCGCTCAGCGGGCCCACCACCAACGGCCCGAGGCCGAGGCCCATGACGAAGAGGCTGATGCCGAGGATCGTCACTTCTTTTGAGACGCCGAATTCAGATGCCATCCCTGCCTCTGTGGACGCCGCCTGCCATGGACGCGGTCAGTGCTAGAGTGATCGAGGGCGCGGAGAAGACGTACGATGGATGACGAGCATGTGACGCATAGCGAAGCGGAGAAGATGACGAGCACGGTGATCCATCGCTTGAGGACAGGCGCGAGCTGCGGGTCCTCTGAGGCGTCGAGGGTTACTTCCAGGAAGGGATCAGACTGAGACTCGGCGGGGACTTCGGCGCACGTGTCGGCTTCGGCGTTCTTCTCCAGGTCCTGCTCTTGCTCTTCGCTCAACATTGCGCTATCGTGTTCGTGGGGGGATTGCTCCGGATCCAAGTGCAGAGCTGCGCCATTATAAGGGAAACTTTACCAGGGCGATAGGAAGGAGAATCGGTCCTCCACGGAGGGTCCGCGGACATGTCCGCGGCGCTTGCACATGCACCTCGGCGAGTGGTGGTCAGTCGCCCAACACTCTTGCTCTTGCTCCTATCATCCCCGCGCAATTGCTCTTGCTCTTCGAATATTCCGTGGGCAACGCGACACCTAAACTTTTGGCTCGTGCAAAGCCCTTCGCCCCTCCTGAGTCCTGACTCATCGCCGAGCTCAAGGTTTCTTCAAGCCCAAGCCCGGCCCGCACACCACTATACGCACTTAAAAGCTTCTACAGGTCTTAGGTCGACCACTCTATCCAACTCATCCTCTACGCATCCCTCCCCCCTTGTACTAGTTAGAGGATTCGATGCTTGGAGCCTGTAGGCATCGTCGTCATACGGGTCTCCAAACACCCCTCCTCGGCATTGCACATCGTCTGCGTGGGGCTTTCGGGACTGCCAATCATACATTGATGTCATGTGGCACTAGACTGGTCACACGCGAAGCGTTCAAGTACTGGACCCTGGTGGTGCAACAGGGCAGCATGACGGGGCAGACTCTGACTCCTGAGTACAGTCCTTCAGCCAGGTCTGAACGCTGGCGCCGGATTATTCGATTTCCCTCGGCGCGTGCACAAATACAACTGCCTTCGCTGATCTGACGTCGAGTCGTCGACAATTCACGAACCTACTCAACTGTATTCTATAAATAGGAAGGTGGGAAAGGCCTACCCTTGTCATCTTGCCATAGCTTGTATCAGTGAGTCCCGACCAGGTCCCGACTCTCCCCTCCGAGGTTCTTTATCTAATTTCCATATGCGACTCCTGAATTGACCAGTTTTGTACCATTACAGCGACGAGCGGCGAACGCGTAGCCCCTGCACGTTTTTCTCCCAGAGAACCATTCATGCGACTCCATTGCTGTGCACTTTCCCGTTTCCCGCTATTTGCTTCCGTCGCATCCGTATATCATGATTCAAGGCTCTCCGCAACGAACTCCACCCATTCGCCCCGAAGGCGAAATTGTATCCTGGACGAAAACGCCGACAACAGGCTGGGATAAGATAGGAGTAAAGGGCGCCTTGTCCTCGATGGGCTTGAACTGCGATGGGGCCACTCTGCCAAAAGAAGTGAGTTGTCGTTGGGATGATTGAGCGGACGGCGTAAATGGAGCTGGACGACCTGGTTTCGCTTGCGGCAAGTAGTTGAATGCCTTTCGGTTACTACTTCTAATCACACGGTAAGCACTTTCCTGATGCCTTGAAATCGAAGCTGTCCCCAATCTCCCTTGAATCGATATACTTAAGTCCATGCCTCCGTTTTCAGATTATTTTCAACGTCTTTCAAGAATGTGTTGTTGTCTGTCAGTGTCAGTGTTACCATCACAAATGTCATGACATGTGATTGTCTTTCAAAATTCAGACGTGAATTCGGCAACGTGAAGGCACTCTGGTTTGCAGTGTCGCGCCTCTGCTCGCGTGCAGTCGTTGGTCGACTCGGACCACCGGTGACCGGGGCAAAACCATAACCGGTAAGCAGTCATCACGCAACCAGCATGGATGGGATCAAATGGGATCGCGCTTTCCGCTGATACGTGAACCAGTGACTAAAATGCACTCAGGCGCGGCATTCATGTCCAGCAGACCACACTACACAGTCGTACAAACTTCGGGAAAACACAAGGTCGACAGCAGCAGCAAGCCAGGTCTCGGGTGGTCATCACTTGTTGAATTTCAAGCAACCACGCGAAAGCTGGTGTATTAATCCATATCCCTATGGCGAATTTTGACACTCGAGCTCTCGGCTGTCGCAGCTCCACTCAAATTCGCTTTCAGCTAAATTAATATTGGCCTTGCATGCCACTCTGCCAGAATGTCTATGTTTCGGGGCTCCTATGAGATGATTTAGTATCCGCTGGGCAGCGGTTGTGTTTCTCTTGTCAACAACTTGGATACCCAGCTGATTATCATGGGAAATACTCGGCAGGCATTCGCCTGCGTTCGTTCCCTGGTCCGGCTCGTTTGAACCTTCCGGAGATATACCGTCGTCGGCGTCTCCTCATGAACGATTTGGAGCCCAAAATCATTCAAATGGCGCATAAATTAACAGTGAATCCCACAGGCCAATCCCCCACCAGAGACTGACAAGATGAAGTGCATTGCTATTTCACTCCTTTTCGCAGCTGCTGCGGTGAATGCGCTGCCCCGCAATACACGTACTTCCAATGCCATCGGCCCTCTGGGTGGCGTCAACATGGTGCGTTGCATAGCCTTGTTTCAAGAAATATACCTCTCTAAACGTCACTGCAAAGGCCGGCTATGATTTCGGAGCTGGTGTTATCCCGCCCGTTGGCCAATACGCTCACTTTGCAGCACAGGGCGTCAACATCTTCCGTATCCGTGAGTGATATGCAGTCATAGTTATAACAACACACGCTAATGGGCCCCTTACGCAGCATTCAGTAGGTCCTTGGCAAGATAAGTCACGAGTGCTGAACTAAATGCATGTGTAGGCTGGAACCTGATGACGCCTACGCTTGGGGGCTCAATCGACGGGACGTGGTTTTCGACCTTCGACAAGACCGTCCAGGCTGCGTTGTCTTCATCAACATCGCCTTATGTTATTCTCGATCTGGTAGATGCTCTTTCAGTTTCGAAATCAATAAACTACTCACCCAAGTATTTTTCTTTAGCATAACTATGCCAGGTGGAACGGCGGGATTATCGGGCAAGGTGGACCCACCAACGCCCAATTCGCCAACGTCTGGAGCCAGATCGCGAAAAAATATGCTTCTCAGTCCAAAATCATTGTGGGTGTTGTGCGATTTTGGAGCGTGGTACCTCCCGACTTACGGACGTTGCAGTTCGGCATCATGAATGAACCGCATGACATTCCCTCGATCCCTGACTGGGCAGCATCCGTTCAAGCCGCCGTCAAGGTGCCACTACCCAGTACATGCTCCTGCCGGGCTCCTCCTACTCGAGCGCTGGGGCGCTCCCTACTGAGGCAGGCCCTGATCTCGCTGCCCTGACCGACCCTGCCGGTGGAACCAGCCAATTGATCTTTGATGGTACAGCCATTTAAATTCGCTGTACACTGGCCGTCTGTCTGAACTCTATGTGTTAGTTCATCAATACCTTGACAGCAATGGTTCGGGCTCGAGTACCGAGGTAAGAAGTCATTTTATTTGATTGAATTTGAGCTAATTCGCTGTGCAACATAATCAGTGTGTGAAAGTATGCGATCGAGTACAAGCGATCCAGCGAGGATTGAGATACTGACACACCTGCGTAGGACAATGTTGATGTCCTCACTACTCTTGTCGCCTGGCTGAAGTCTATTGGGAACCGTCAAGCCCTCCTGAGCGAAACAGGGGGAGGAAGCACAGCCTCGTGCGAAAAATAGTGAGTCGTGTCGTCCTTTCACTGCCGTTGTCTGACATACCTCGATCAGCTTGGACTCGGAGCTTGCCTACGTTAAAGCAAACTCTGAGTATATTGTCGGCTTCACTGTCTGGGCGGCGGGGTCCTTTGATACAACCTATAATCTTACCGTCACCCCTAACGCTAATGGGTCAGATCAGCCCATCTGGACAGACGCTGGTCAGTTGCCTGTGAAACAACTTCACCTATTGTGGACTGATGACTATGCAGTCGTGCCCAACCTCCCATAATTAGATACTTGGTCCTAGTGCCACTACCAGATCGAGCATGCGGGATTTGTGCAGAATGATATTGTTTTGAACCATAAGAGCCATATGCATATTTATGCCAAAAACAAATGGATCAGAGACTCGTAGAACCTGTCAAGAGCACCAGCTGACTACCCACAGACTCGACGACTCATTCCCAGATCCTGAGAACTTCAAGCGCGATTTGAGACGCGCGGGGTCACGGGGTCGAAAAACCGTAGCAAGGGATTAGTAATCATTCTCGCACAGCCGTGTGTCAAAATACCGTGCACTCTCACAGACCTCGCCCTTTCAACCACTAACACCTTGTCCTCAACTCGGTACATCGCTCATGTGGAATATGCCTCAAACACGGGAACCTGAAGTCTCGAGGGTAGTTCGAGGCGCCAAGCATGGTGCGAGAACACTGGGCAACTACGGGAAGGCGGCCTCACTCAACGAGGACGGAATTCGCATGGACTGCATTGTGGGCGCTCATCTCAACGACTTGCGCTGAGTTTATAGACTTCAAGCTTCAAAGCTTTGATCTCAGATTTCGAAATCGGTTATCTCCTTCGTGGCCTTGCGGCTGTCCCTGCACCTCCAGCTCCCTTTGCCCAACCCCGCGTCGAGCACGTCGCTTTCTGGAGAGCCCTTCGCGTCGTAAAGGAGGAGCATTCTTCATGCACGTTGTGCAGGGTGCGCGGAGCGGCCCAGTCAGGGAAAAATCAGCGAGCACCGAGGATCGACAGCAACGCACAACATAGAGGCTTTGCAGCGCTCGCCCTGGATGGAAATGCACTACCAGAACCGGGGTTAAATCATGTTCGACATTCTGTCCCTGCACATTAGCCATATGCTCCTGATCTTCTAATAGATCTGATTCATGCCGGTGAAAGTACAAGAATCTGAAGCGTCTACTGCATACTGTCAATACCGATGAGCGCATCTGCCGGTTTCTTCGGACATCGTCCGTTCCACATTCTCCAGTTACGCAAAAGCACGGGACCAGGACTGCCAATATCACGAGAAAATACGCCCCACGTGAGCTGATCAGTCATAGCTTGTTCAGCACACAGCAAGCGCACAGTCGGAAGCGTGCCATTTCTAGATTACTGAATAAGAACAATCAGCCTCCAGGCTTTGCGTCCTTGGTGCCGTGACCAAATTCGGACTTACGGCGGTACCGTCCGGTCAAGATGAAGTGGCCAACGACGGATGTGGTGCGAATAGCGGGGAACCATTTTATGTATAAAGCGCTACGGACCAGTGGGGGAAAATCCATCCCCACAGCTCTCTTCACCGTCGCCTTATTATCATCTACACCGCTTTAAAAATGGTTCTTAAACTCCACGGAAGCCCAATCTCCACCTGCACCAAGCGTGTCGCCGTGGTGCTCAAGGAGAAGAACGTCCCGTTCGAATTCATCGCCATCGACTTTAGGAAGGGTGAGCACAAAGCCCCCGACTTCGTGGCCAAGCAGCCCTTTGTCCAGGTTCCGTTCATCGTGCGATCTCACCCCATGACTCTGTTTCCCGCCGACTGATTTCTGACCGCACAGGATGACGATGGTTTCATCCTCTACGAGAGCCTTGCCATCGGGCGCTACATCGCCACCAAGTACGCGAGCCAAGGTCCCGCCCTCATTGGGAGACCTCAAGGCGAACGCGCTATTCGAACAAGCAGCGTCCTCTGAGCAAGCCAACTTTGATGCCGTGGCCCACGTGCTGTCATACGAAAAGTGGTTCAAGAAGTGCGTCGCTCCTCATGAAATTTGAAGCCAGCGAATCTACTATTGAATTGGAACATAGGATGATAGGGCAGGAGGCGGACGAAGCAGTGGTGGCGGAGAACAAGTCTAAGCTAGGGGGAAAGCTCGATGCTTACGAGGTCATTCTTAGCAAGCAGGCATATGTTGCAGGCAATGTGCGTCTCTTATCTTATATCCCCCCAGTCCTCGACGGCTCCAAGATGCTGACTTCGGTACTACTAGGAAGTGACACTGGCAGATCTCTTCCACCTTCCGTATGGGGCTAAGGTGAAGGAGATCTTCCCTGAGCTGTTTTCTAGCAGGCCTCACGTCGCCAAGTGAGTCGAGTTTTAATTTCCTCCATTGTGCTGTGCTAAATATCCGTGTAGATGGTTCGAAAGTCTCGAGAGCAGGCCGTCCTGGCAAGGAGTCAAAGACGTGATCACTTCCTCGATCTGATGAAATCTAAATTAGCATTATTTTGTCTAACACAATTCAAATGTAAATTTATGCCATACATAAAATTCGAAATGACCAGGCCAAGGATGGGCTGGGTATTGTCGATCATGCGGGACCTACTAGATCTTGGTGAGTCTGTTCCACGGCATTGAAAGGAATAAAAATGCTTGATATATTTCAAACGGGAGGGACCTTACTTGTGTTGTCAGCGGCGACGATTATTTCAGTCAAGCGACCTGGGACAGATGGGTAAACAAATCAGAGACAGTGCTATTGAGCGAACTGTAAATTGCTTGTATTGTGTTTTATATCAGAACGATGCAGGAAACCAAAAATTGCAGAATATAATGTGAGAGATGTACGCACCACTGCCAGGTCTGAGCCAAAGTAACACGCGTGGCCAACCCAGTGCTGGCAGACCTATGGGCGCATCTGTACACGTACTGTCGTCTTGCACGATATGATCAATCACACTAATAGCAGCAACCGGTGCGCCTGTAAGCTTCTTTTATTTCCTGCTTGCAGCTCACGGCACCAAGTATTTCGCAACTCGTTCCCTAATACCCCTTTTTTCTCACTTAGCACATTCAATATTTTACGATGCTATATAGACTCGTAACGCCCGGAATTGAGATGTGCTGAAACACATCAGTTTAACACAGGGTTGAGGCTGTGAGGAACGCCACTATCATACTGACACAGGTGCACGTGCCAGGGTATTCTCATTCGGTTTCCAACTTTCGCCGATCGCTTTAGGGCGCGGGGGTAAAGTCGGTACTTATTAACACAGGTATTATTAACCGTGTATATCTCGCCACCATGCAAATGTTTGCTACTGCAACTACATCGGCCGCCCCCAGCTGCTCACTTTATCCCATTGCTAGATCCTTCTTTCTGCTACCGTCTTTGATGATCTTTGAATAATTTTCTTTACCAGGTACGAAAGAGCATGATTTTGGGCAGGTTGAAGAAGATGCTGATCTAGATGCACCAGAACTCGAAGATGTTCTAGCTGATGCACCGCGTGTCTCGAAGGGTAAATCGAAGGTTGTCGGTGTTAGTGTGGCAGATGAGAGAGACGATGGAAACGATGAGGAGGCCTGGTCGTTTACACAGTGATTGCGCCGCAGGCAAAAGATTTTGCTGGCATCACCTAGCTAGATCACGTGTTGGTTGTCACGTGTGTGTTAATATCCGTTAAAAACTGTGGTTAAAAACACCCCCTGGACCGCGCCAGTTAAAAACCCGGTTAATAACACCCGAAATACATCATCACTTCGACCACGACACACATTCAATTCAAATACAGCAAGCATGGACACTTGGTCCGCTCTTCACATTTCGTGCAATTTAGGATATGATAATCCCCCTCACATTATTCCCAGGACCGTGACGCCCCCACAATAATGGTGCCTACGTGGCACGTCGACGTCGCTACAATGGATCTGATTTGTGAGCTCAGCTTTTCTTGACTATCCCCTTGCTGTGCAATTATACCATGCGGAGCCGGCACCGGACTTAGTCACTTGTTAACGCGAACCCAAAGTATCTGGATATTCTGCAACCGCGCTGCTCTGAGGACTCCCCGCCCCACATTTTCATTAATATCCACTTGCTGTGCGATGACACCATGCCAAACTGGCACCGGACTTAGTCACTGGGTATTCTGCAACCACGCTGCTGGGGCTCGTATCAGAGCGGGATGTCACACAACGGATTTACCACGCTTCTCAGCGTTCACTGCTCTCACAAACTCTCACATACACCTCGAAATGGGCACAACATGCACATCAGCTCCAGTCCTGTACATCAAACTATAATTTCGTCCCCCTAAATCACCACGTTTCTTCTCTTCAATAGCAGATGCCTAGAGCTCGATGAATTCTATTCTGCATTTTCGTTGTTTCGGTGCGTTTCAAACCGGCAGCATGGTCGTCTGCGCAGAATATTCTACAATGGGAGGACTGACTTCTTCACTCAATCTACGTGATGTGCATTATTTCCACGTCCTTCTACTTGCTACGCGTCTCGACATGCAAGATCCAGACCAGCAGGTTCGATTTTGAGGCCCATATTCTATCGCCGAGCGTCTTGTGGCTAATAACTTAACTGATCACACGGATATCCCCGTTGCATATATAAAGCATTCGATGGATGATGCGCTCTCTCACCAGCTATGACCTTCGGCATCTCTGTCTTACTCTGCATATTTCTGGCAACCGATGTGGCCTGCGCCTCTAGCGACAGCTCCACGAATGACACCCTTCCTGTTTTCCCTCAGCTTACGACCTCATGCGACAATGTCAACGTCTGTAGAACATTATCGGCCATCGTTTACGGCTGTCTTGCGACAGTTTTTGCTTGCGTATGGGTTGCCGTGCACCCAAATATTCCTCGCGTTCCCGACCCAGCAAAGGGCTGGCGCCATTGGCTGCCAATTTGGATCCGTACTCAGATCCATTCGGCGTTGGCGACCATAGTGGGACTCATCCTTCCGGAAATGATTGTGTTTCTCTCTTCGCAGCAGTGGTCAAATGCACGCCAAGTAGCATGGGACCTCAACGAGGCATCCCGTAAGCGTTTGGGTGGTTTGACGTCTAATCGCCGTGAGCCATCTTTTCCATACGGTTTGCCATGATACTGACAGTGTCTAATCCACAGCCTGGACAACCACACACGGCTTCTGGGTCATAATGGAAGGATTTCAGTATGTTGACGGAGATACTCGCCTTCATCCACTCTCCCGCGATGACGTTGAGCGTCATGTGGAAGACGGGACCCTGGAAGCCCCTTTGGAAGCTGAAATATGGGCACTGAGCAAGGGCGGAAGCTTCGCAAAAGTTTGCGCATTGCTTCAAACGTTGTGGTTCGTCGCGCAATGTGGAGCAAGAGCCAAGGAGCAATTGCCATTTGCGCAGCTTGAAATTATGACTCTGGCGTACACCTTGATGACGATGGCCATGTATGGTTTCTGGTGGAAGAAACCGCTCAGAGTCGATCGCCCGATCTCCATCCAAAGGTCGAAAGACGGTCGGTCTTCTGTCTCTTCCGAATGATTACCTCATCTGACCGCGCGTTTGCCTAGATCTGCCAAGTGATACTCAGTAAAAACGATAATTCAATCAAAGTCGTGTGAATGGCAGATGCTAGTCAGTTACAAGTCAAATTTGTTTTGTTTGACTTTGTTTGACCCAAATGTAGGTTTGAAGAATTTACATTGACTGCCGAAGTCGAGTAACAGTCGGGCCATAGTCAAAGAAAAGTCTTGATATTGCCATGTATTGTGTCGTCCAATATCAGATCATTGTACTCCCGAATACGACTGTATAATTCACACAAAAATTACTTGAAAGTTGCTTGAAAGTCACTATATTATATTGACAGAAAACGACAGGGATATACAGAGTCCAGACTACAGTGCTATGTATGTGAATCTGCTCTATCCTTGTAATTACATACAATTCTAAAGCCGGCAGCTTCAATGCCGGAGGTATCACCCTCCAGCTCAATATTAATGTACCCTGTGCAGGAATCCATTCACTCATCAGCATTGTGCACATGCGGAACCGGGAAACATGGCATACCTTTTGCACAACATTTGCATTGTGACTCTCGCCAATGGAAGCCACCGAGAAGAGATGGCCCGAGAAGAGATGGCCCGAGAGCGTCATGTACTCTGTTATCAAGTGCATTGACAATGCATTTGGCGAGGTAGGGAGGAATGTAGCTAACCTATGTGAATAACATTAGTGAGTACAATGCACCACACTCCCCAATAGCCCAAGCAGACTTATCTTGTTGTTAAGCTACATCTGCATGCTTAAACTAGGGCCTAGACGATGGTCATTGGGTTCCTGCTCGAGCATGTACTCACATTGAGGAGGCACTGTTGACACTGGTGTATAGAAAGATGGAATGGAATGGAAGGAAGGAGCAGTGGGAGGTAGTGAACAATTGACAGTTGGTCGAAACTCGAGAGTGATCGGGTGACAAGAGCATGTCTTTGATTCGACGAAGTGTGTGATAGCGGAGTTTGAATCGACTTGGCCATTTTTCGTGGATGGAGGCTTGAAATGCAAGCAGCATTTCACGCTCAAGCTAAGTTACCCGCCAATCGCCGGGACTTTTTTCATTGGAAAAATACTGACAGGATTCCGGATCCAACTTGCGCTGGACTTTGACTTGACGATTGCTTGACGAAATATGGATTAAATATAGAAACCGAACAATTTTGTTAGTCACAACTGATTTTTAGACCTAGAGACGACTTCAAAGCGACATTCCACTGACTTCAACTGACAGTCACGCGACTTTAGTTGAATTATCGTTTTTACTGAGAGTGATACGAGGCACAGTCAAACATTTGATCCATCCGAAATACAAACACCTTCATCTTCCACTTCCCGTTCGTGTTTTTTCTACTCTTCCACATATGGCATTGTCGACTAACTGGCCATAAAACACGGTTTAGCATCATTTCGGACTGCCGACCCAGAGTCAAAGCCTTTTATCAATAGGAGGTCTACGGTACAGAACGATGCAGAAAAGAATCCGGCCCCATCCGAGGTCCCACTGCCCACGTTCCACACCGCGACGAACACTGCATCAGACAGCTTATCGAACTTCTCCGATCGCACCCACATCAAATTCTTGAATAGCGGCTCACAGCTGAGAAAGGGGCGACGTGGGCTGAGAAACATCAAAACTGTGCTTGTAAAATGGGTCGTTGCCACCTTAGTGCCCGCATTTGGTTGCATCCATCTGCTATCATGGAATTCACATCTCCCTTCACCTCTCGACATGCTGTTGTGGCAATTCAGTACCCTGCTCCTTGTTGGCTACGGAGGACTTTACTTTGCATGGGCTGTGTTGTCGGAATTATCATGGATAATACCACGCTTCGGCCAGTTCTTGATGAGGACACCATCGCCTGATCCGGATTCTGTTGCCGTGGAGAGACCCCAATCTTTTTATATCGGTCATCGTCTATGGGGCTGCGCGGATTCTGATGTTATATATCTGCGTCAGGAACTTGAGCCATATCCCAATTTTAGCGTACCGTACAGTTCAGTGGACCACGTTCCTTCCACACGTCTGACCACCGTTTACAATTACATATACAGTGCTTTCGCACTATTATGACTGTGTGCTCCCGGTGGTCATCGAGCTTCCCATGTATATCAATATGACTTGCCTATATGGATACTTCTGTTTGTTTCATTGCAACTCCTCTCTCCCTTATTATTTCTATCTCCTTTGTCTAGAATGACGCGCCGAATGAGCACCCTCTCCCAGCAGATTCCGGCCAGTACGTCGAGCCTGGCTGGAGAACGAAGCCATAATCATCATATGTGCTCGTGGATTAACTTCAAACCGTCTAGCGATGTCCAAATGATATGCGCACGATGAACAGGACCTGGCGGAAAAGCTGCTTCGCTAAGAAGTCGGAGGATTTGACCTCACTCTTGCTTTGATAGATGTGGATTGAAATGGTACTGTCTCGAGCTTGGGTATCACGGCAACGTACTTGGTGCCATTAGAGGCTGAGTGTGTAGAGTGTATGAGAACCATTTGGTGGCGCAGTGGAGATGATGATAGGACGCGGATGAAGATGTAGATATGTGGGATGGTATTTGCTAGTATGCAGAGCTAGTCGCATTCGGTTGCCATCGGGATTGACGGGACGTTGACGGGATACACGAACACAGGAAATGACCAATCAGCTCACGCGAGGCATGATATTGACAGTCCTAGTCCCGTGTCTTTGAAGATCTGGAGGGTGTGAAGCGTTAAGGATGGTCAATGAATGTCAGACGGGCGGACTTAGAAATCCTGGTTGCTGCAGAGGCCTCCAGGACCCAGGTACGCAAAAGCAGAGTTGATGATATCCGCACAAGTTCGACAGCGAACGTGCAGAAAGAACGCCAAAACCGTGCACCGTTGGCAGAAAGCCCCAGACTTAGACAACTTGACTAGAGACGCGGGAGACCCATTGCCGGCGAGCGCCAGAGTAAAGAAGATACAGAAGGCGCTGCGCGCAACTGCATACAGGGCTCTCTCTCGAACTAATACACGTTGAAGGATTTCACTGATGGGTAGTGGTTTGATGGCTGGATGTTGGAAGTTGATGATTGAAATTAGATTTGAAGGGGCGAGGTAGGGCGGACCAATATCTGAAAGTCATTCGCAATACTCATACACACCAAAACCAACACCAACGGCAACAGTGACAGCAGCGCCCTCACTCATCCTCCGCACAGTGCGAACCGGGCCCATCCCCACCCACGTGTCCTCCTCATCCACGGTGTTCCTCCTTGCGAACTGCGCACTCCCCAACATCATCCCTGCACCACCCATGGTGCCCATCACATCCCCACTACCATCGTAGTCATCCGTTTCGCAGAAATGCACCATGCGGACGAGCTGGCACGCAAGTGTGGAGGCCGACGAGCTCGGCGGGTGGCAAGCCGATGAAGATATGTGTTGTGGAGGCAACGCTTGTTACGCTAGCAGAGACGGTGAGGGGTGAGCTCGCGAGATGGGATGCGGAAAGAAGGAAAGAATGAAGAAAGGAAAGGAGGGTCGCCTCGCGAATGTGATATAGTTCGCAGAAGGGAGGGTATAGCTTGCCCTTCGCGCGCGGGCTCGGGACCACCTCGCAGATGATATGACATACGGATCGGGAAGGGGGCGCTTCCCAAAATGGGGATGGGGCTCGCAAGCGCGCAGAAAGAGTACTGCTCAAGGGGAGGATAGAGCTCGCAGTCTCAGAAGCCACGATACGCACCCATATCAAAGCAGCCCATTGCCCGACAGCGCCCTCGATATCCTGAACAAGCCCGTGCTATTGCAAAGCTGCTTCACCCTCACCCAGAAAGCGATTCCCATGGAGGTGAAGGTCGCGTTCCCATATACGCGCTGGTAGACGAAGCCGCAGACGAGTTTGCGATGCCCAGAAGCTCAGCTGGGCGTACTCGATGGGCAACACCGGGGGCGGACGCCCCGGCCGATGTTGGTGAGGGAGACGCATATGACATATCTACATATGTGATGAGGGGGAGTTTAGCCTTGTCGCACGGCCGACGACAAGGACCTCGCTGAGTCCCACGGGAAGGCGGTGGATTGGATTGGCGTTGTGTGCAAGAGGACGTTAACGCGAACGTGAACAAGTTTGAACGGCCGCCGGGATGTCTGTAAATACCCGGGAGCAGTAGCGTGAATTTTAGCCGAGTTCCTCACCGTCCCTCAAGATTGTTCGAAGTTCGCACTAGCATCATCGCGCTCTTGTGGAAGTCCATTAGACTAATCTTCTCCGTGTTTAAGCCCTGCGGCCTATTCCGAAACTCGAAGCAAGCGGATAAGACAAGCTTGCTAACGAGATATGCTCGCAAAATCGCAGAAATAAATGGCTCGCTGGCTGGCTCGCAGAGAGAAGGTACAGTTTGCATGCTCAGGGAAACAATACAGCTCGCAAGAGCTTATGAAACAAACAAAACACTCTCCCTATCGCTTCCAAAGCAGCGCGCAGGCTCAGTGGCAAATCCCGAGAATTTCAGTGTGGCCAAGGAGCGGAGTTCGTCCTTGGGCAGCAAGAGAGCTCTTCAATGTTGGCCATAGGTTGGCGCTGAGTGGAAGTTACGCGAACGCGAACAGTGGCGAGCGCAAGGGGAATTAAAGGAGTTTCAAGCTTGTCTTTACCGTCAAGCTTTACGCCAGCCTGAGTACCATCGATCACTTTTCCAACTCAACTGACCACCTGTTCCATTGTCAAATCAAGTCTAAAATATCCTGATTCCCTCCCGCCCTTGCGAATTATTGTGAGTGCGGTGTAGAAGAGGATTGTTCACCACCTTAGTTCGTCCAATGGGACTTGGAGGGTGTCAAGATTTCCTTGCATTTTGATTGCATTTGCCTTTGTCGGAGCCTTGTGAGGTTTATCGGAAAAAATTCAAGTTCCACGCGCAGTGTTCAAAGACACGGGACTGGGGCTGTCAAATATCACGAGAAAACACACCTCACGTGAGCTGATCAGTAACTGCTTGTTCAGCACCGGCGCTATTGCTGAATTGCTGAACAAGAATAATGACCAATCAGTATACGCGGTCAACCGGCCGTTCGCACTGTGGGGTCGTGACCAAGTTCTGATTTCCGTTGGTATCTTCCTGTCAAGATGAAGTGGCCAATTATGAAGGTGACGTGAATAACGGTTCGTAATTTAATGTATAAAGCTCTAAGAATCAGGTCCAGTGGATACTCATCCCCACAGCTCTCTTCGCCGTCGTCCTATTCTCATCTACCGCTTTTAAAATGGTTCTCAAACTCTACGGAAGCCCAATTTCCACTTGCACCAAGCGTGTCGCCGTGGTGCTCAAGGAGAAGGAGAAGAACGTCCCGTTCGAATTCATCGCCATCGACTTCAGGAAGGGCGAGCACAAAGCCCCCGACTTCGTGGCCAAGCAGCCCTTTGGCCAGGTTCCGTTCATCGTGCGATCTCACCTCCTGATTCTGTTTCCCGCTGACTAATTTCTGACCGCACAGGATGACGATGGCTTCATCCTCTACGAGAGCCGTGCCATCGGGCGCTACATCGCCACCAAGTACGCGAGCCAAGGTCCCGCCCTGATCCCATTGGGAGACCTCAAGGCGAACGCGCTATTCGAACAAGCAGCGTCCTCTGAGCAAGCCAACTTTGATGCCTTGGCCCACGTGCTGTCCTACGAGAAGTGGTTCAAGAAGTGCGTCGCTCCTCATGAAAGTTGCGGCCATCGTATTTACTATTGATTTGGAACACAGGATGATTGGCCAGGAGGCGGATGAAGCTGTCGTGCCATAGAACAAGTCCAAGCTCGGGGGAAAGCTCGATGCTTACGAGGTCATTCTTAGCAAGCAGGCATATGTTGCAGGGAATGTGCGTCTCTTGTCATCATATCTCCTTGGCCCTCGACTGCTCCAAGATGCTGACTTCGATACTAGGAAGTGACACTGGCAGATCTCTTCCACCTCCCGTATGGGGCTAAGGTGAAGGAGATCTTCCCCGAGCTGTTCTCTAGCAGGCCTCACGTCGCCGGGTGAGTCGAGTTCTAATCTCTTCCATTGCGCCGTGCTAAATATCCATGTAGATGGTTCGAAAATCTCGAGAGCAGGCCGTCCTGGCAAGGAGTCAAAGACGTGATCACTTCCTCGATCTGATGAAATCTAAATTAGCATTATTTTGTCTAACACAATTCAAATGAAATTGTATGTCGTATGCGAACTAACGGGGGCACAGAATCGAGATAATTGCAGCCAACGAACGTAAATATGCGGACGTTTACCGATCCAAATGGTTCTTCCTATTGCGCTTGCAGTGGTGATGGCGTTTATCGTCTGGCCCTCAGAATTCAGAACGTTCCTTGCACAGCAGCCGTGGCGATCGTCCGCAATCGCTGCCATTGTTATTCCCATTGTTATTCCAGGTCCTTTCATTGTGGCTACCCGCACCAACGTCCGGTTTCACTGGGTTCCCTAAAATGCATCAGGTTTACTGTTCGGCGCCATGTACGCCCTCATTGCTCTCATTTATATTAGCGCTAGAATAGTCCTGAGCATCCTCCTATTCACTTCGCTCAGACGACTCCCTCTCGTTGTATACGAGAGTGTACAGTTGATACCGTAATTTTGATGAACTTCGGATAACCTTATCCAAGTTATAACTTCCTCCCGCTGCCTTTCTATTTCTATATATTCATTCATCCGTCGCAAATTAATGAGCTAAAGAGCCAATTCATCCTGGATCTAACGCTCCTGAATGACCAATAGCTCGTAATGATATCATACATCGTAGTTGACCCGGAGCAAAGGAGCTTGGGCGGTAGGGATGCTTGTAAGTTCGGCCTATGCTATGGGCCGCGGAGGATTCACTGTTCATCATTATGACAGCATCATAGATGCGCTGAGAATTCTGCATATACCTGGATCACTTAATAGCATATTATTTAACAGGAACGAAGACGCACTGATCAGAGGGAAGTCAATCTGAGTCCGTCGAAGACTCGGTAGTTGCGAGGCTGGCATGATTTCTGGCTGCTGATATTAAGTTAGATAGCATAATTTTGTAGGTATCAGCGCCTGCGGGAGAGCGAGAGCAAGAGTCGGACGAGGAGAGTATGCACGTTGATTTTGATCAATCCGGCAATCGGTCCGGGGGTCCGGATCAGTGGGGAAGCAACTGGCACAGCTTGAACTATTCGCTGTCACCTTCAAGCACAACTATCACTGACGATCAGGTTTTCACTGAACATCCACTCCGCCATTGTACATATACAATCACCTCATTCCACTGAAAGCCATGTCTTCCCAAGCTGGTGTCCCTATTTCCTTCAACGACTCGCAGTGGACGCATCTGAACACCCCCACCTCTCCGCCTGCAATCTCAAGCGACGGCACCCAGATAACGGTACTGACCGAACCAAAGACCGATTGGTGGCGAACTACATCGATAGATTCCAGCAGCGGTGTTGTATACGGGTTTAAGAGGGGAGTTGGTAACGGGTTTGAAGTGAGCGTGGATTTGGGGATCGATCATCAGGTCCAGGTAAGTGATCCCTTTCTTCGGGGAGCTCAAGGCTGATGATATTATGATGCGATGAAAGTTGTAGGTGGTCTTTCTGACTGCGCTACTCAGCGTTGTGATCGAACTTGGCTGATGAACAATCAGCGATCAAGCGACGGTTTTCCTCCGCCTCTCGTCTCATGCATGGGTGAAGACAGGCGTTGAATACGACGTTGGCAAGCTTTGGAACTCTGTGGTTATTACGAATCCATATAGTGACTGGTGTGTTCCCCTGCCTCCTTGCTCCCTAGCCTCCAGTCCCTACCTTCCGAGATCAATACATTGCTGACTAGTGACACTCTACAGGTCTCTGCAACCGTGGACCCAATCCTCCTCCACCCGCTTCACAATCTCCCTGAAGGACAGGATACTGCGAGTCTACCTGGGCGACACGATGATCCGCGAAGTCCACGCATTTGGCCAAGGAGATGAAACCGAGGAGGCCTTTGTGGGAGTAATGGCCTGTAGTCCATTAGGCGGGGGCGTGAAGGCGACTTTTGAGGGATTTCAGATGCGAGAGGGGGTACGGTGAGGGGTCATGGGTATTTTTTCCGGAGGGACTTCGGCGAAATAGCTTTCATGCTTCAGATACTTATGATAAAGACATTCAAGAGTGCATTGCATCAGCAGTCGCGATCGTCAGAAATAGCGATCACATATCTCTATCACCCATTATTTATATCCCCGCACAGCAGAAACCCTTTTCCTAACATTTCAAAGCAGCGTTCTATCCGCTGTGTGATTTGCAGCTTCGGCGACCGTCCCTTACAAACATTAATCGTGATTCGCGTGTTGGGCACTAGGTTTCAGCCATGGATTCCAATTTTACTAGAATCTTACTAACTTCTCTCTTGCACAGACGTCTCTTATATGTAGCGAACTAGTGACGCGGACGACTGACGCGGGTGGCTTATTGGAACTTGAAGCAACGGGAGCATGAACTCGACTTTTGACAGGCGCCAACGATGGACTTAATACCACCGCGGCAAATGTGCTCCCCGCATCAGACATTCGACACCCTCACCTCTTGCAGCATGTGCTGATAAGACCTGGCGGGCCTATTGGACAGCTGTGCTTCTCCTTTCACTACCCTCCGCGAGATCCCTACCCGCTGAAATGCCCACCATCAATAGCTCAGAGCAGGAATATTTCCTGCTACCAAATGAATCTGAACAGGCGGGGGAGAAACCTACTCCTATCCGAAACAGAAATAAGCCTTTGCGACGCTATCGACGGGCGATCAGCTGCCTCTCCGTTGTCTCGCTCTTGTTGAACGTTCTTGGCGCAGTGTACATTCTTTTTGTGGTACATCCCTCGTTTTCCGTGCGCTATGTACTCTGGAAGGGGGATACGCCACTATATTGTGGGTTGGGTGTCGTGATCAAGCCGCGCTTGTGACAATGAACCATCTGGCTGACTTGGCTGTTGATACCAGCACCCGCGCAGAATTCGATCAGACATCAGCATCAGCTGGGCACTCCATGGCGTCAACGAACGAAGTGGAGTGGGCCGCCGAGTCCTACGGTGGACGAGGCATGGGATGGATTATATCTGAAATGTAAGTGTGCATATATATTGCATATAGCTGGTACTGTTGACCCTGATCGTGCGCGGTTGTGCAGATATCATGTCGGCCATCCCAGAGGCGCAAGCCAAGATGCTCAACAACAAGACAATGAGGATTCCCGATTTAAGCCCTGCTAAATATGCCGCAGGTCTCGACGTCTTCCATCAACTCCATTGCCTGGTGCGTTCCGATTACAATACAATACCCATCGCGCGTGGCCGAAGCTAATCGAAATCCACCACATCAGAACTTTGTCCGCAAAGCGCTCTACCCCGAGCACTACAACGACTCCGACCGGCACCACGCGCACGCCACTACTAGCATCCCCCCTCAGACTCCCGGCGACCTGAGCGAGCCTTTCGACCATCTCGATCACTGCATCAACAACGTGCGCGAAGCGCTCATGTGCAATGCGGACTTGACCCCCGTTGTGGTGCAGTGGGATCCTGACACGCAATGGCACTACGCGCATCTGGACGTTGTGCATACGTGCAAGGACTGGGACGCGATCCAGGGGTGGGCGGTGGACCATGCAATGACGCAGGAGGCGGATTTGAGCAAGCATGTCGAGTAGCCAGATGCTGAATGAATTTGTATTCTTGTGTTGTAGCAACTGGAGTCCTGTGATCCATATACCTACAAATTATTATTATGATAGCTATACACATGGCCAATGTTATATCGTTGTTTAGTATCCATTATGTGGCATGGCGACAGGCCCAGCTTCATGTTATACACGTGGGTTGGTCATATGTGAATATGAAGAGGTTGGGGTAGTACCTGTTGCGAATTATGTTGTATAATCGTCGTAATTCCTTGACTCCGCCATCTCGCCCATGTCAGGATATTTGATCTTGAGCGTAGGTAGAAACGATACTCCCGATCACATGCCGCGATAGTGTGTTCTCGAGATTTTCCAGGAGCTTATGCTTTGCTGTCGCCGCCTAAGGCAGGCACAACGTAGTTGCTGAGGAGGAGGGGGTCTTGAGTGTCAATTGTAATATGAATCACGATGTATGCAACTTAATGATCCAGAGGTCAAGAAACATAGTCTCTATTCAGTTGACACTGCAAGGAATGGAGGAATTGCCCAGTCGGATAATTATTTGAATATCAACACCAACAATAACAACAACACGTGTATCGTACAACGCGACAAGAAACTCCAGCAAAGATAATGCATACATGATCAAACCGCTTTCCTAGCCGTCCGTACTACACCACTTCCTCCATCTTCACCCACAATCCTCCCTAAATATCACCAAACATTCAACAAATGATACCCCAAGTAAAATATTACGCACCTTAGAATACATTGTAAGATGGGCCTGTGGCCAGAACTTCTCGGTGCCCTTCCTGCCGGGTGCACCCGCCCACGAAGGCGGTGGCACCGAATCGGGAGGCTGCGAGGCCGTATCAAGCGCGACAGAGGTGAAATTCTGAAGGAGGCGAATGATGACAAAGGACATCTCGTTGTACGCAAACTGCAACAGGATCCAATTAGCACACATGCAATGGAAATAGGAGGCCAATCAAAGAGACGAAACGCACTTGTTGCCCGAGACAGATACGCGGCCCCGCGTTGAACGGGACGAATATGTACGGCTTTGGTGTGAGGTACTTCCGGACGCGGTCATCGAGGAATCTATTCGGGTCGAATTCGAGTGCTGAAATTCAATTCTGCTGTAAGTTTCTTTGAAACGGGAAGAGATGAACTCGAGACATCGTACCATCGGGACCCCATAGATCTGTCCGGCGGTGCGTCAACATCGCGCTGTATACAACCCTGACAAGATGAAGAGCCGATATTAGTATTGCGAATGAGGACAGGAGATGCTCTCGAAGGAGATGGTCAGGGACTGACTGGGTGTTCGCGGGGATGTAGAGCGACTTCTGGGTAGGGTCAGGGGAAGGCCAGGTAGTTTCGTTCACAGATTGGCTGAAAAGGAAGCGTGAGAATTAAAGACATCGGCCATGCTGAGGTGCAGTCGCAGTACGCACCGAACGTCAAACGGCCTGATAGCGCATCAGAGAGCCCGGGTTAGTGCCACGTAGGTTGAAGAGAGGCAGGGGTACTCACACAGCAGGGAACAGACGGAGCGTTTCTATTATATCGTGACAACAATCAGCACTCTGGACAAGAAAGCTGTGAGGCCTTGAGACACTGACCGTTAATGAACGCCCTCAAATACTTCATATCCGTCACCATCGCATACGTCGGCCGCGCACTTGGCCCTACATGGTCCAGCATCTCCTGCCGCAGGCGGGCCATCGCCTCAGGGTGTTGTGCGAGGAGGTAGAACGCGAACGTAAGCGTCGCGGCGGTCTGCCAATATCAACCGTTAGGCTGCCGTTGATGTTAGAGTGAAGATTTGGAAGAAATCACAGTATCTCTGGCAGCGATAAGGATGTTCAGGATCTCATCCTTGAGCACGGTCCGGTCCGAGGTGAGTTTTACCAGGTGGTCCAGAAGTGTGGCCCCCTCCTCTACTTCGTTGATCTTCCAGCGACCATATCATCAGCACGTTGTCTTTGTGCTGCATAAAGTATGCATACCTTCTCGTTCGCCGTGTTCCCTGCTGGTAAACTGGCGTTCGCAGCCCGCCTCTCAACAGCGCGGTCGATAATCGGCTCGAGGAACGCGCTGACAACGACCATTGGCGCCTGCATGGCGTTGTGGGTTAATTCCGCGAGGGGCCAGACCCACCCGCGGATGCTGCGGTACGTAGCGAAGACCTGTGCGTCGGCGAAGGCACGAGAGAACGCATCTGCCTTGCTCGTTGCCCCTGTGTAGTTCGTGCTTGTGTCCAGCGAAGAAGAGGACGGGAAGGGGAGCGGGTCGGCAAGGGACTGGACATCGGTGCCGAGAAGAAATTCGGAGGCGGAGTCGAGCGTGAAGCGGTGTAGCGCGTCCTGGAGGTCGATGGCGTGCCCTGCGCGAAGGCGCTCTCTCATAGCCGCGATCATGGTTTCAGCATGGCGGTCGAAGTTGTCGAACTCGGTGATGCGATCGCGCGTAAAGAAGGGGCGGGTCATGGAACGATGGAATCTGCGGTGCGGGTCACACCCGTATAATTAGCAAGTGCACCGGGAAGGGGACGATAAATGGGTTGAATGCGAGATGCAACGTACTTCCACATGTCACCATCTGAATTGAATACACCCGTTCCAAGGAGGGAGTGGAACGCGTCCCGGAGCTCATCACCTACATTGCCAAACAAAGGTCAGAGTTGGGACTTGTCAATAATCGCGGCTCCTGTGACCAAGTTGCTGATGCGCACCTTTGACGAAGTTGGGGAAATTGGTAGCAAGGATTGCCTGCGATGACCATCAGCTGAGATACTTGCAAAAGAAAGGACATGCGAGATGCACCTTGACGTGGTCCGGCTCGGTGGTAAAGATCATGTCCTCCCATAGAATGTTCGCATTGAGAGTGGTTCCGCATTCATTTATCCAGCTCGAGTGGACTTCACCTGCGATTTTCAAAGACACAGGGTAAGGATAAGGATCAATATGAGGCATATCGGTGCGCAAGCGAGGCAGAAGTAGGACGCACCACACATATCGTCCTCTACGCTTCGAACCATCTGCATAAGCCGATCCACATTTCCGATCCCCCCAGGCAATGATGGCACGATCCGTGCGCCTAAAGCCGCAGCGCGCCGCCTGATATACAGCTGGCCATAGGCGCGCTTTGCGGCGATCACAAGGGGGATGAGCGCTGCGGCGCCGAGTACTATACGCGCTATAGAGATTGCAATTCCAAAGTGTGCATCGAGGATGTAGCGCAGGCTGCCGATCAGGACACAAGGGAAGACGAGCTTGAGGGCACCGCGCGCGAGGAAGAGAACACCAGGAGTGAGGAAGTTGGGCATTTTGATTCTTGTTGGTATGAATCCCGTTGTGCTGACATTGGCTTTTAAGTAGAACCGTAAAAGAATCTGTGCCGTTTACAAGCGGTGGATGCCGCGGCCTCAACCGGCGTCAGGAGGTGGAAAAATGATGTCAGATGCTTGACAAATGGGAGCGCATTATGGGAGCCTAGCAAGCGCATAATGGCCCACGGGCCCCGAACGGCCCAGCAGACAGACAGGAAATGCCCTTGATTCTTCAGAAAGTCAGACCGCTGGAACAGCCCGCTACGTGTAGCGCTCCACGTAGCGCTATGACTACAGATGCCGAGCTCCCCCCTGACACTCATCCATCCGCATTGGGGCTCTATACTGTGACTCAACGTGTTACATCACACTACTAAACACCTATAAGTAATGGAGCGAGAGTTACCAAGTGTACCCCCTACTCCCACCCAAAATTCTCGGTGGTTTGGGTCACCCACCTTCCCATTGTCCCAATATATAACTTTCGCATGATCGGCTCCGCCACAACTGGCATGATCGGCTCGCACAACATCAGCATCTTCGGCTTGTGACTCGTCCCCACTGTCAGTGTCACCGCAAGTGCTAAGTCCAAAATGGTATAGCCGCTCCTATCCGATCCTAATGTGGACTCCACAGCGGTAGTGGCAACTGCTGTGGCAATCTGTAAGACACGACGAGAGCCTTGTTCAGCGGGGTATCTGTCTAGGAAAGATCCTCAATGCTTATTTCGTTCAACCTACATTCCCACTATGATTGCAACAATTTTTAGCGGTTGAATATGACCCAAATTACGCGATTTATCCAAAGTCTCACAACTGTGGCCCGTTTGCAAATTATGAGGTATCTCATAGCACACCATGCACTAGTATATGAAAAAATAAGCCATATGTTATGCTTTCCCCCCACTCGTGAGGTGTGGCCACGCTCTGGGCTCATTGTCGAGAGGTCATGGTGTAGGACAGCCTCGGGCCCTTTACCAAACAGAAGTGATGTAGCACTAGGGCTCGTTCACGTTCACGTTCAGAACTAAGTGCCATAACCATCAAGTCTGCGACACATTTGGTAGCTGCGGCGCTGTTCTCCAGGGATTTTTTCAAAGTCCGCTGTTTAAGTTTGCCCATCTGAGCCTCTTGGGGCATTGATCCTCGCAGCGAGAATTACATGAACGGACTCACAATGATCCTGCCTTTCATATGAGACAAGAATTGGAGAGATTGAAGCAGAATTGAGGTCACAGTAGCACATGCAAAACTTTATCAGTGACTGGTGGTCTATCACTAGTTGGTGGATAACTATACTAAATGTGTCGCATAATTGATAGTTATGTACGGCACTCGGTTTTGAACGTGAACGTGAACGAAGGAATTGAGCGGCCCTACTGGCTAGCAGCAATACAAGCTAGCCTCAGGCTTGTCGGCGTGTCCCGCAAGGAAATGGCATACTTTTTCTTGCGGGACACGCTCTTTTTGGCAGGGGCCAGCACCAGCAGCGTGTCCCGTTGCCAAACTCGATTTCAAGGCCTTGCGGGACACGCTGCTTTTTCGGGTAATCCTCATTTTCTACATACTGTCCACCGGCTTCCCCCACTAGTGTGTATGACTCTAATTACCGGGCCCCGATTGCCGCCATCGGCCCCCAGAGCCATCTCGTCGCCGCCGCGCACGACGCGCTGATCGCGCTGAGCGGTTCCGGGGTCGCGAGTGTCCGCGGACATGCGACAGGTGACAGCGCCCGCCAAATCCAGCACAGCCATCGTGTCCCGCAATAACAAAGTGTTGCTTACTGTCCTCCAGCTGACATCCGCGATCGAGCAAACCTGCCATCGGAAGAAGACGTCCTCACACTGACAGCACTTCAACTATATATATGTACGATGCACGTCCGAGCTGTTCCCCTTGACTCGTTGACTGCGAGAGCTCTGTGTCCTGCCCGCTTCACTAAATCGTCCCCATCTCGAAGTAGCCCATATGCTCCAACACCGCCCCTCTCCATTCCTCCACCTTATCTTGCTTGCCGTCCGTGGGACACAGCTTCACGATCGAAAGCAGCGAGCTCACTGCTTCATGCATATGCTCCTGTGCTTCTGAAGAAAACCCCGAATTATCCATAACGGCCACACCCCTTTCAGAGCACCGTCTAGCGAACGTCTCGCGCACCCATAGATTCACCTTTTTATCCTCCTCGCTCTGATCTCGTGTCCACCCAAGCGCCATCACAGGGTACTGGCTTGGCTCTGGAACCACCCCAGAGAACTCCCAGTCGATAAACGTGATCTGCCCAATGGTCTCGTCGTAGAGCATATTGCCGAAGTGCACATCTTGATGGGCAAGCGACAGCGTCGTTTGGTTCAGCGTGTCGGCGTTCCTCGCCAGCGCGTCGAGGAAGGCGTCGATTCGCGGTAGGAGGTCGCGCATGTGCGCGAGGGAAGGATGTATCTTGATTGCGTAGATGTACGTGCGCACGAGGGCGGTGATGTACTCGACGTACGATGCATATGGGCCCGCGATGTTGACGTCTTCAATTCGCGTTCCTTCGGGCCAGTATTTCTCAATTTCCGGGACATTCCACATCGCCCACTCCACGATCGGCCCCGGCACGATTTTTTTCCCGTCCTGCCCGAAGCGCAGGCCACCGATGTGCGTCCACTGCCGCTCTGACGCTGCCAGCTGAACATACAGATCTACCATCGCATCCACCACCACCACAGTCAGCTTCTCCTCGTCGAACGTGCGGAAGAGCCGGTCCAGCGGCACCCCAGGCGCGCGCTCCAGCAGTATGTATTCGTGTCCAATGGGATTGTCGCAGGAAATGTCGTAACGGACGACTGCGGGTACAGGGACGGACGTGCTCTGTGCGACCCATGTGAGTATCGCAGCTTCATTCTCTGTCTTGATGCTTGGGAGATCGGTGCCCGAGACGCGGAGGACAAGCTCTGTGGATGTCTGGGAGCGCAGGCCGGCGATGGAGTGCAGCGGGAAAGTGAGCATATAGATAGAATGGTACCACCCGACTGTGGAAATGGTGGTGATCTGAGTTGGTTCGGGGATATATGTGGACCGCATGAGTGCCCGAATAGAGTCGTGCGACAGCTGGGGAAGGGGCATGGGCTCCATTAATCGAGAAACAGTTGCTGAGGAGCGCTTGCAGCGAGCAGATTATCTAAAGCGAATGCTAAATGCTAAGATTGCCATCTGTGATAACGAAAACTCGAACGGAGCGGAGATCGAGGTCAAGCGACGAAGAAGGAAAGTATCCCGCGCCACAATCAAGGGCCCCATCAAACCAGACCTCGAAAAGGGACCTCATTACCGATTGGGAGCGACGCGCTGTCGCGTCGCCGTTGGACCCAGAGCATCTCGTGTCAATCAATCTGTATCCGCAGCGGTAAAGATAATAATGATGCGGTAAGTGGGAAGCAAGGCATACCGCGTGCAAGCGGAGTTGAAGCAGAGCGACAGCCCGAAAGATGTCCGCGCGTCATGCGCGAATCGCATGTGTTGAGCGAGGTGAGGCGGCGCAGATGTGCAGTGGCACCGGTGGTTGGGCATCAATGGTCGATGGTTAAAGAGGCGAAGCAAGAGGCAAGGCGGGCCTGCCAAAACATAAACACTAAACGCGAGATCCAAAAGTCATTCGCATTACTTGTACACATACTAGCACCAACACCGACGGCAGCACCCTCACCCCGCCCTCCGCACAGTGCGAACCGGGCACATCCTCATCTCCCAATCGTCCTCCTCCTCACATCCATCCTCCGCATCCCCATAACTCCCCCACGCAAACTGCACACTCGCGTGCGTCATCCTTCCTGCCGCCCCTGGGCGCGACCACGCCCATCCCGTCGTCGTCCGGCTTGCACGGGAGCACCATGCGGAACACGCGGCACGCGAGCGCGGAGGAGAGGCCGACGTAGATCATGCAGACGAACTCGGCGTAGGGAGGCTGAGGAAGACGTGGGTGGTGGGTGCTATTTGAAAGCCGATGGTTAAGCTGCCAGGAGGGGAGGCGGGTCAGTTTAGGTGATGGGATGGGGTTCGGGTTAGCGAATGGAAGGGAAGAGGGCAAGGCAAATGGAAGGGAAGAGAGGGGTTGGAGAGGGGAAGGGAATGGAAGACAAGACACATACCCATAGTAAAGCAGCCCACTCCTCATCAGCACCCTCGATGTCCTGAGCAAGCCTGCGCTATTGCACAGCTGCTTCACCTGCTCCTAGAAAGCGGTCTCCCTGGAGGCGAAGGTCGTGTGCCCATATACGTGCTTGGACATGAAGACCCAGACGAGTGTGTCGCTGAGGAAGACAGCGCCGTTGGGTAGGGGGAGAGTGGGGACAAAATATCGCAGTAGTTGATTGATGTGTAATGGCCTAGGTGCGGTTGTCCATCAGCATCTAATCGCGTGGAAAGAGGGGAGGGGGTACTTACATTGCATGGTGGTGTTGTAGAAGTACGAGGCAGGGCTGACGGCGATGACGAGGAGCAGCAAGAAGGATAGCGCCTGGATTGTACGGGATTGGGAGAACACTGCGCGGACGCGGAAGTAGAAGAGGTGTGCTTGGTGCTTGCGATCCACTAGACGCTCAGCTTGGCATACTCGATGGGCACGGGAGGACGACACCGATTTGGTGAGGAAGACACATATGAGGTATCCGAGTGTGGGGAGGCTGGCGCGAACGAGGCTATGAGTATGGAGCGGACGGAAGGGTTGATATGGCTAGCCTTGTCCAACTACAAAGAGCTCACTGCTGAATTGGATCGGCGTTCAACGTTGTGTGTTACAGTTCGAATCAGAGGCCGGGACATCTCCGAGCGGCGATGTCAATGCGGCTGTCACCCGCGGCCGAGTAACTCCGCCATCTGAAAAAGTCGTCCTGACTGCTGACAATCGGTGTGTCTTGGTCAACACCTCTTTCGTGCTTTTCGTATATTTCTACCTGCTTCTATATGATCTTCAAAAGACCTACGGAGGTCTCACCGGACTCAAGGGAAAGCAATAAGGCCAGCTCGTCATATCGTGTACTAGGATGTGGTATCTTCCGCATTGAATGCCAGTGAACTCCCCCCCCTCGCGCCCCTACACAGTGTGCATTGCATGGACATATCTGGAACATCCGCTATCAGAACAATTACTGTGCACAAGGTATGCGATTACTTTATATACGTCCCTAAATATATCCTGTTCGCTCGTCTAACACCCTGCGCTTCTCGCAGTTCTTACGATATCCCTCGACCTCGCAGGGTCACGTTCGAGGCAAGTCCAATACTAAATCTCAGGAAGTCGTACTTCCATTTAGCCCGTTTTGTGTCGCGCGCAGCGGGCTGCTTTAAAATGCTATGTTTGCACTCCGCCGGTGGGATAGGGTAGCCGGTTAATACTATGCAACGCTGGACGATCTGGGATCTTCAGTGCATTGTCGATGCTGCTCGATTCGGCCCTGGACTCTCCTCTCTCATGCAACATATTTCTTCCCACGCCAGAGCTCTACGCTCAAACCTTGGACCTCCGGACTTCTTGCGTCCCGTGTCTACGCTCCCTGTTTCTTATGTGTCCATCCCCATTCCCGGCTTATCTAACAGGTCACCGGTCATCGTGCATGCGGCATCGCATCCTATCATCCCTTTCCTTCTTCCATTTGCCCTGTGTACTTTACCACTTGCCATTTTCCAATTACAAATGTGAAGCTCGGCAAGCCACAGCTGCCACGCGTCCTCTGCTGCTTCTCTTGCCTTCCCACCTGTCAGGCCGTTTCTGTCTGTGCGTCGGACGGCCAGCTGGCAAAGCCTCTGCAGTGCCTCTGCCCCATGAGAGTTTCGGCCCTTAAGGTGCCAGCATCCATCGGCAATGTGCTGTTCTCAATGATATCCAGTCTCCGTCGTGTTCGGCTCAAACAAATCTCCAAAAAAGCGGCGCTCTCGAGCGCCTCGCTTGCATCTCCGTTGCCGCTGACACAGGATTTGTCCTTCGCGCCTGCTCGTCTGGACGCCTACATGTTCGTGTTCTAGTGGTACTCCTGATATGACCCATATGCCAGAGAGTTCAGCAGACGAGTCTGGCTTGAAATTTACTCCCCTAGAACAGTCAATATGGCAACTTTGTGAGGTCGGGAATCTTGAGTCTCGCGCCTACTCACTTCTTACTTCCCAATCATTATTCTTCAGGACTGGAACCCGCCCATGATCAGGAGGATCCATCCTCATGAATTTTGAGGCGCATGGGGGTCACGAAATAGAGACGCCGGAACAGGTATATCTCATCCACGTGGATGAGATCTGATACCATGCATCCCTCAAGTTTGACCGCACCTGCTGTTCAACACGCTCACCGCGCACCCCGACCGCTTCAATAACCTCAATCATATCTACTTCTACGGATGTCTGTGTTTATGCCATCGTCGATGGACAATGATGCCTCTTGTGTCCTTCTCATGCGTCAAAGGCAGCTCATAATGCACTCATCTATTTCCCCGGATTCATGAAGGCGCGAAGTACGCTTGAAGGCTGAGAAAAATGAGGTATCTCATCCGCTAGGATATCTAATTTCCATGCTAGTAACAGTGACCAACGGCTAGCTTGGGGACATCCAGCATCACGCCGCCCTCAACTCGAGTTCATCCACATCATTTATCACTGGCTGCCTCTCAGCAGCGGAGGCGGAAGGTGACACAAAGTGAGCTCTTATCCATGCTGAGTGTGATTGCAATTTGTGATTCCCAACAACTATAAATCAAGAGTGTTATTGGATACACGGTACAATATATGAGCTAGAGCATTAGGAATCGGGATACGGATCACTGTCGAGTTCGGGGACACGATGCGAAACCGAAATCGCAAGCCAGATGCTTGGAAGTGATTTGTTTCATTTCACTCTCATTCTACATTCTGCATCATTAAATAAGTACATGTTGCAGCGGAAGACGATGGAAGGCTATCTAAGGCTGATCAAATGTGAGGTATAAACATGGCCCACTGCACAGTCCGGTATGCACCGAAAGGCAACGCTCTGAGTGAGGTAAATGAGAGGGTGATGAGGATCAGGCGAGCGGCAACATAGACGATGCACAAGAGGGTGTACATGACATATAATAGGAACCCAGATGGTGCATCTGATTTGAACGCCAAACTGATCAAAAACGCCGGGGTCCAGGCAACACTTAGAACGACTGGAAAGGCGGTGATGGCAATGGCAGAAGAACGCCACAGCTGTGTTTCGAGGGGTGACTGGAAATCGGAGTACCAGGCAATGCAGTGCACTGCGCCAAATACCATTGCCACCAAAAGCGCAATGACGTCGGCGATCAGGGAGGCACCTCCTACGTTCCCGGCCCAAAATGTCGGGACTCGTGTGCATTGGCGCAAGTCCACATATCTGTCCTGACCACCCACGACGTAGACGAGGATCCGCTCCCAAATCGAATCATACTCATCTGATTCCTCTCTCTCGATCTCCTCTTCCGGCACGCGGACTGCACAGCTGACGTTAAGCGGCTTCGCCCACCAAACTATGTACATGGCGACCGTCATCACCGTGTATGCCAGTGTCATCACCTCCAGGCTTGTCACGGGAAGGTGCTCGGCGCGTCGTGTGATGCACTGCACCACGAACCACAGCGTCTGGGCCATAGCGACGCCTTTCGACAGGGCATCACCTTTGCTCTTGTCTGAAATTTCGTCCGCTGTGGGTGGGACAAGGTGCCCGCGCCGCACAAGCTGGACGACGGCCTTGGGAGATAGAGGATATAGGGGCTCGTTGGTGTTGTAAAACAGGAATCCGCCCATGACAATGAGGAATCCGTGCGACAACTCCCAGCCTGCGTTAAATGTCAGCGAGGAGAAAACAATTTATAGATGCTGAGATAGACGCACACTCGTTTCCCTTTGCCACCCGCCTTTCGGACGCGACCCGGTCACATACATTGCCACGCCCTTCACATTTGTCGCAGTTCGAATAACTGGTGGATGGATTATATCGACGCTTCATGAGACCACTCTCCTCAGAGTCCGTGTGCGCTCCCGCAGATCCGTCGATATTCGAATGGCCATCCGTACTCGTCACAATGTATCCTTCATCCTTTTCCAAGTCGAGAATGTTCGAGCATCGCTTCTCTTGCTCCTTCACTGCCGCCTTACTAGCTTCCTCGAGCTCCCCGACCAACTTCCAAGCTACGATTGCCTGGCGCACGGCCCAAGCCAAGATCCACTCGGGCGCGATTAATGCTACAACAAACACGATGGCGGCTTCCCTCTGCCCGAGAACGACAGACCATGCACGCTTCGCGGCTCTGACGATGACTCTGGGATCTTGAGATGGCTTCGGCGCTGGTGCGGGAATGTTCCGGTGAACTGCGAACCATACACACGCGAGGATCGTTGCGAGGCAGCTCACGACAATCTGATTCTTGGTTCGGCAGGTATCTAGATCGGTGCACCTCTGCGATGAGGCGGTGCCGTTTGAAGAAGTGGAAAGGATTGATGAGGAGATATTGGATGTGGGAAGGGAGGTGACGTTGGCATCCACAGCGCGCGCAGCGACGCCGCTGAGCGCAATTACGAGCAGGTAGATTGTTGAAGACAATAGATGCATCATGGGTGTTGGATGTATAAAGCCTGCAGAGGATGGTCTCGGAGTTTGCGACTTCAGAAAATGTGAGGCTTCAAACGCGCCGACTGGCAATATATATAGGTGCAATTATACAGCAAGGTGCAAACCGGCTTCGAGGATTGCACATTAAGGGATCAGGCTACGTCGAGCTAACCGGCGAATGTGAAGAGCGGTAGATCGCAACATAAGTCCGTCGATGTGGCGTTCCGCTCTGATCCACGTGCAGATCAAGTGGGGACAGCGAGGCGAGGTATGCGTTTTTAGTCTACAGGAACGATGCCAAATGCGCTGCCCCATACATTCGCATACGTTCGGAGTTGAACAATTGTAGATAGCATTTGAGATCGGCAGGAGAAAACCTGTCAGGTGCGTGCATTTCATTAATATTAGACTTCACTCACTAGTGAAACGAGGAAATTAAACGGAATCTTCCCTGAGCTGTTTTCTAGCAGGCCTCGCGTCACCAAATGAGCCGAGTTCCAATATCCTCCACCGTGCTGTGCTGAATGTGGTTCGAAGCTCTCGAGAGGAGGCCGTCCTGGCAAGCAGTCAAAGACGTGATCACTTCTTCGGCCTGATTAAATTTAGATTAGCAGTAGTCAGTCTAGCGAAGGTCCGAGTCAAATGCAACTTTATGCTACATGCACATTGCGAAATGACCGGGCCACATCATCGTCAATTTTTTCAGCAGCTCAAACCAAACAAACCCAAACATTGCCGCCACACATCAAATGCAGCGATCGTTCTGTACATTGGCTGCGCAGCTGCTTGTGCGCAGTGTAATTCTGGTATAAGGGCAGTAATATGAGCTCTGCCTCTGCCATACTCTATCACAAAAACGCCCATGTCACATCTACTTTCTTGGGCGGTCTATTTTCTTCTACATTCTCTCAATGCGCGCGCTTTCGACACCCATATCACTTCCCTGCCAACCTCCGAATTCTCTTCAATGTGCTTCCCACGCTTCTTCGCAGAGCTACACCGATTTCCACGACTCACCAACAATGGACACCATCGCGCAGAGCTGTCTCGTGATGACCCTTTCGTGCCACACGGTGTCTGCGGTTTGCACTGTGCAGTCCACGGCAGCATTGCCCCGCCGAAAACGAAGTGGCCTCGTCATGCGAGCTTCTTTGTCAGATCCGCGCAGTGAGTGTGGTACCTTATTCTCGATCAGATGGAGTCTGCGATCGTCTTTGTGGTTTCCTTGCTTGCACCGGAATGGGTATTGGCTTGGGCTTTGAGACAGGCTCTCTCAATGCTCGACATTTGGTTGGGGAGCTAGAGTGCTAGATTGACGGCAATGGAAATGCAAAAGGGGTCTTGCAGAAATTCATCATGTCATGGGTCGCCAGGACCACTCTGTGGATGTGCACAGATGCAAACAGTTCCCGACATTTTGGGCTGGGAACGCTGGAGGCTGGGTGGTCTCCATTGCTAATATAATCGCGTTTACAGTGGTAATGGTCTTTGGTGCGGTGCACTGTATCGCCTGGACCTCCGAGTTCAGGTCACACCTGGAAAAGCAGCTGTAGCGATCATCCGCTATCGCCATCATCACCATTCTAATTGCTATTCCGGGTCTTTTCCTTGCGGCTGCCCTGGTCTCAAACCGTTGGTTTCACTGTAATGCATTATGTTTACTATTGGGTGCAATGTACGCCTTTATTGCATTATTTGATATCATCGGCTCGTCCTCATCTTCCTCGCATTCACCTCCCCCTTGCTTTCTACAAAACTGTACAGTTGACGCTGCTGCGAGAGAGCGAGGGCAAGAGCCGGACGAGGAGAGCATGCCTATCCTGCGGCACTGGTAGCAAAGTCAATGGATTTTTATCGGTCCGAGGTTGGTCCGGCGGGAATCCGCATCGGTGCCGAGGAAGCAGCTGGACATTAATACAACTGTTCGCTGTTAACTTCAAGCACAAGTGCCACTGACGATCAGGTTTTCACAGAACATTCATACTTATCATTGTACATATCCAATCACCCCAATCCACCAAAAGCCATGCCATCCCAAGCTGGAGTCCCTATCTCCTTCAACGACTCGAAGTGGACGCACCTCAACACCCTCACCTCTCCGCCCGCAATCTCCAGCGATGGCGTCCAGATAACAGTATTGTCCGGACCAAAAACCGATTGGTGGCGAACTACATCGGTCGATTCCAGCAGCGGTGTTGTATAAGGGTTTAAGAAGGGAGTTGGTGACGGGTTTGAAGTGAGCGTGGATTTGGGGATCGATCATCAGGTCAAGGCAAGTGACGCCTGTCTTCGGGGAGCTTATGGCTGACAATAATATGATGTGATTGCAGTTGTAAGTGGTCGTTCTGACTGTGCTGATGAGCGTTGTTATCGAACTTGGCTGATGAGCGGCCAGTGATCACGCGACAGTTTTCCTCCGCCTCTCGTCTCATACGTGGGTGAAGGCAGGCGTTGAATATGACGTTGGCAAGCTTTGGAACTCAGTGGTTGTTACCAATCCATATAGCGACTGGTACGTTCCCCTCTTCCATCCCGTGCTTCCTTGCACCCAGTTCCTACCCTACGAGATCAATCCATCGCTGACCAGTGGCACTATACAGGTCCCTGGAGCCGTGGACTCCGTCCTCCTCCACCCGCTTCACAATCTCCCTGAAGGACAGGACACTCCGAGTCTACCTGGGCGACACGATGATCCGCGAAGTCCACCCATTTGGCCAAGAAGATA
The DNA here is from genome assembly GCA_001630335.1 of Athelia psychrophila. NCBI lineage: Eukaryota > Fungi > Basidiomycota > Agaricomycetes > Atheliales > Atheliaceae > Athelia > Athelia psychrophila. The sequence goes on along the minus strand of KV417553.1, from coordinate 26,603 downwards.
AAAATGAGGAGGCCTTTGTGGGAGTAATGGCCTGTAGTCCGTTAGGCGTGGGCGTGAAGGCGACGTTTGAGAGATTTCAAATGCGAGAGGGGGTGAGGTAATGGGTCATGGGTGTCTTTTCCGGAGCGACTTCGGCAAAATGACTCTTTTGCTTCAGATGCTTATGATAACGACATTCAAATTGCATTCATCAGCAGCCCATTCACGGAACTTGTGAGGTGTTGCCCGTCCCAAGTTACAATAATGTTGATTAGACACAGCCAGTGACTTTGTGAGCGATCCGTGTCGCGTGGATGGTGTTCGACCATCACTTGTGAAGAACAACGGACATGTAGATGCCATGCTTCAGATAGTACATCTGACGGTGAAACTACCCAGATTTGGGGATTTCAGGAATGCTGTATATTGCACATATTTCCGAGGCTAGATGTATGTCTGTATCCGTAGACTGCTGCGCAACATGGTTTTATTCTGCTAAATGTTTCAATCCGCCACTTGAAAGCCGAATACCGAGGTTCGCCACATCACATCATCCTTCCACATCATCGCAGCAGACCCACTTCCCATTATACAAGTAGCCTCATTGAATTTTCTTGTACCGAGATTTTAAGTCCAACATGTGGTGAAGCGTGTTGTGGTACCATCCCAGTGATATTACCCAGTCATTGTATACACATTATTGGCTAGTAGTTTCAATCATATTAGGTTGCTTGACTCACTTGGCGACGTACGATCCCTTCACCCTAGCTCCACACGGGAGGTGAAACAGATCTGCCAGTGTCCTTTCCTAGTACCGAAATCAGCATCTGGGAGCGTTCGGAGAGTGGGAGGAGATAGAGACAGGATACATATGTTTCCTGCGACGTATAGTTGTTTGCTGAGAATGATCTCGTAGACATTGAGGGTCCCCTCCAGCTTAGCATTCTTTTTTGCCACGACCGCTTCGTCCGCCTCCGAGTCCTGGCCCATCGTACTAGGCTCCAGATTAATGGTGAATCCGCTCGGCCCGACTTTTCATGATGAGTGACGAACCTCTTGAACCATTTCTCGTAGCCGAGTACTTGAGAAGCCCCGTCGAAATTAGCTAGCTTGGAAAACACTGTCTGTTCAAACAACACAGCCGTCTTGAGGTCGCTCGTGGGGATCAGGAGGGGCCTGACTCGCGTACTTGGAAGCGATGTAGCATGAAGCCCTCGTCACTCTATATGGTCATAAATCAGCCAAATTGAAGCGCCCAAGGGATTTTAAATGCGCACGATGAATGGGACCTGTGCAAAGGGCTGCTTGGGTACGAAGGCGGGTGCTTTGTGCTCGCCTTTGATGAGACCAATGGAAATGAACTCGAATGGGACGTTCTTCTCCTTTAGCACGATGGCGACACGCTGGGTGGAGGTGGAGAATGGGTTTCCATATAGTTTGAGAGTTGTGTCAAACACGCTGTGGATGATAATAAGACGACGGTAAAGAGAGATGTGGAGATGGATTTTCACTGACTGGTCCGTAGCGCTTTGTACATTCCATGTCCATGTCAACTTCGCCGGCCATGACCCCATAATTGAGTGGCAAAGCCTGACGCGTACGCTGTTTGGACATTATTTCTTGTTCAGCGAGCTGGAAGTTACTGATCAACTCACGTGAGGCGTGTTTTATTGTGGAATTTCATTGTACCCGACGTATTGTATGGCCGTCATACGGTCGTTTACCCGTAACAGGCCCGCGCTAAGACTGTTATTATAACTCATCAGACTGCTGTAACCGACGATATATATAATTGTAAATGGCTTGCCTTGTGCGAGATGCTCGAGACGTGAAGCATACCCCCAGACGGAATATAAGCGAAACACGAAACCAGATCTGCCGGCGCCCCGCAGCCAGGGTATGGAAAGAGCGCACCCATTGGTAAGCAAGTCCCAGAACCACATAGCCAGACTGGAGAAGCAGACGTTCCCATTCCCGAAGGCCGCCAGAGTGAAGGGGTGAGATACAGGTCGCACACATCTGCGGTGCTCCGTCGTGAACCAATATACATTGATAGCATGGACGTGTCGGCGCAATATGCAGGTCCCAGGAGACTCAGAGGATCTCATGCCAAGCGATCTGTATATGCATCTGTAAGAACAGCGATGGTGCTGGTATACGGCAAGCGAGGCATATCTTGGAGGCGTGCAAGCAGAGTTGAAGCAGCGCGACAGAGCGAGGCAACGCAGATGGGGAAGGTGTTACTGGTGGTTGGTAAGCAATGTTTAGTGATTGAAAGGTCGATGTAGGCGGAAAAGGGCATGGCGGACCTCCCAAACGAACACGCCAACAGGGAAATCTAAAGTCATTCGCGATACGCGTACACACTAGAACCGACACCGACACCGACACCCCACCCCTCGCACATTGTGAACCGGGCGCATCACCATCGTCGTCCTCATATCCATCCTCCTCATCCCCCAACCTCCTCGCAAACTGCGCACTCGCCAGCGTCATTGCCCCTGCCACTCCTGCATCCATACCTAGCGTGACCACACCCATCCCACCATCGTCGTCCGTCTCGCAAAGGAGCACCATGTGGAACACGCGGCACGCGAGCGCGGAGGAGAGGCCGACGTAGATCATGGGACGAGCGAGGCACAGGGCAAGCCGAGGAAGACGTGGGTGGTAGATGCTATTTGTAAGCCGATTGTTAAGCTGCGGGGAGAGGGAGGCAGGTCAGTTTGGGTGATGGGATAAGATGGGATGCGGGGAAGGGGAAGGGAAGGGAAGGGAAGACACAACACGTACCCATAGTATACCATCCCGCTTCTCAACAGCGCCATCGAGATCCTCAGCAAGGCCACAGCTACTTCGCCTTCTCAGACGGCGGTCCCCTTGAGGTGAAGGTGGTGTTGCCGGATACGCGCTGGGAGATGAAAAGAAGACGCGGCTATCGTTGAGGAAGATGGCACGATTGGGGATGAGGCAGAGTGGGGACTAGATGTTGTAGTTGATCGATGTTGAGTAGCCTGGGCATCAATAATCATTAGCATATATTCGCAGCACGAGGCGGTGGGGGCGCCTACATGGGCCAGCGGAGTAGTAGAACTACGCGGTAGGGGTGACGGCGATGACCAGGATGAGGAAGCAGAACAGCGCCCCAGTGGATCATCCGGAAGTGGGAGAATACAGCGTGGACGCAGAAGAAGAGGTGTGAGTTTGCGGTGCTTGCGACCGACCCCACCTCAGCTTGGCGTACTTGATGCGCAACAACCGAGGTTGGTAAGACGCTGACGAGGTATCCTTGGGTTGGGATTCTAGCAAGGGCGAGTTGTGAGTATGGCGTGTCCATACGGCTTATGGTGGATATGGGACTGACCGAGGGAAGTGGGCGTTGAGCCTTTCCGTGCAGCTGGCGACTAGAACCTCACTGATTAGGCTGAGCCCAGGGGCTATGATAATCGTTGCATTGGATTGGTGTTGTGTGCAAAAGGTTGGCAAAAGGACGTTATGGATTGTGGATTCGCACAGACGCCGGGACATGTCGGGAGCAGTCACGTCAATTTAGCCGCGCTCGATTGGTTCTCTTCGTCGACCGACGAACCCCGCCATCCGGCCGCAAAGCAGTTCTCATCACTGCTTATGCATCTCACGAGACGCGCCATGCCAGCTTCTGTTTCGCTCCTGCGCATCAATATTGTCATTCATTCTGCAGCTGGCGCCCCTCCGAGTCCTACCTCTAGTCCGGACTGACTGCTCCTGCGCGAGCGTATCGATACCACCATTCATTCAGATACTAGCTCTATGTTCTTCGAAAGCTATACCTGGCCTTGAGCACTAGTATCATCGTTATTCTCACTGCTCGCCTGCTCCATCACAGATCCTCCGTGATATCCCGCCCTTGCGACGAGTTTCGAGTTGTGAGCATTCACGGGGAGCTGTGAGGTGATTTACCCCTGGCTATTCCTGCGCGTAGCTGAGACCACGGCCAGCAGTCTTCTGCGGCGTTGTCAGGCATCTATGCCTCTAGTAGGTTCTGCTTCTTCCGCCATACATCCCAACCGGGAATTGACCTTCTTCAATAGGAACGATATCAATTTGATATCACTGGCTCGAACGCCATTGAGAATACCCTTCCTAGCTAGAACTCGTCTAGCGCCCATTGGTTTCAACTTTATCCTGCTTCGCGATCATATAACCCTTATGTCGCGTGTTCATGTATGCTCGGCGGTTTGCTTCGCCTCCCGAATGCCATCATCATCGCGCTCTTATGAAGTTCTATCACACCAGTCTTCTTCGTGTTTAAGCCCTGCGGCCTATTCGGAAACTCGGGGCAAGAAGTGTGCGACGCTCGAGCTGGGGATGCAATTCAGGACTCATTCCAGAGTAGGACGTCGTTCAAAACTCGCCTGTGCAAGACCCGCGCGTCATCCGCCCTCTATTGGCCGCTCATCCCTGTCACCTGCCCGTATCCGAGGGCCGCGACAATGCGCTTTCCCCACCTCATCAGGTGTGTCTCCGACCTGGTGCTTTTCTGCACACTCTGTTGGATTTAACCATCCTTAGTAGATGTCAGATCGCTCGATTGAGCGTGGTCGATATTCGGCTTCGCTCTGATGCTTTTCAAAGTTCAAGAGCTTCTTGGAGAGCTGGGGCAATCGCGTTTGAAAGTCCCACTCCTTTCGTCGTCATTCCAATCGGAGCTTCAGTCGTGTTCAAGTGAGTTGCTTGCTGGTAGATTCAGAACTCGATTGACTTTTCTCGCTTGGTTGTTTGTTGCAAAAGCTGCAGATATTCATGATATTTGTCTTCTTATTGCGCTCGAAGAATTCGCAAGTGGCATATTGAACGAGCTAAGTATCAGCCCCTCGTCAAACAAAACATCGGGCAAGTCTTCCAGCACTGTCTCTCTCTATGGCAATCTTATTAATGCGGATGGCGGCGCCGGCATCTGATGCGTCTTCTGCGTAATATCAACGAATAAATTCCTCCAGGCGTTCGAAGACTAGGGTTCTTCACAGTAGACGATTACGGCCGTGGTTCTGGGTGCGATTATGCGAATCAACTTTCATTTTGTGCGACTCTGTGAGTGGTTCTGTGGCGATTTTGCACTGTCCGGTCTCAGTTCAGCTGAATACGATGCGTCTATGATGTGCTGTCAATATCAATGGGCGCATCGGCCGTTAATCGGCCGACTTCCAACTTCCACGCCCTGCAGGTGTTCAAAGGCCCGGGGCTGGGGCTGTCGAATATCACGAGAAAACACATCTCACGTGAGCTGATCAGTAGCTACTGTATCATTACGATCTGAAGTTCGTCACCTGTCCCAAGGCCTTCCGAACTAAGCCTATTTCGTGTGACAGTCACGCGAAAATCTAGGCAGTGAACCTCTTTTGTAAAGAAAATATCGCCCGAGACTTACCCGAGCACCAAAAAGCCGGACGGACTGCCATTTTTGGCCTTGTTTTGAACTTAAGGCAAGTGCGTCCCATGTCACAGGTCTATCTGAACATGCGAACTAACCAATGACCTTGGTCACAAGAAATCAGGGCGAACCTCAGATCATAATGATACAGTACTTGTTCAGCGCTCACTAGGTACAGGCAATTCTGCCTAATTCGGCGTGCATGTGGTGCGCGCCAAATCACCGCGTCCGATGGTCACTTTTAATGCCGGCTCGCACACTCACCGTATTGCGCGACTTCATACACGAAAGTTGTTCGGAATTGATATGTCATGAGAATGGCCAGGCTCAAATGTCAAAATAGCCCTGCATGCGCTCAAACTGGCCTCCCTGGAGCTTATATCTCGAGATTGAAGACGACAATGAGAATTTCGCTGCGGACGTTCGATTCATTTGGTACTCAAACATGTACTCCGATACTTACTTCGGCCCCGAGTGGTGCAGGCCCCAAATAGCAGGATGTGCAATATGTACATAGCTAAGAAATCACAGCTAGGAGAAGATACATGCCCTTCTAGGGAGTAAAACTGTACCAGCATGAAATATACAACATATTAAAGAGCTACAGAATAGGGTTCCCGAGTCATTGAATGAGCAAATGGCCAGGAGAGACACAACGAGACGAAAAGCTAGGTCCCGAATGTGGCGCAGATCATCAAAATTTCCTTTTCAGGATGGTCATCCTGTACGACCTTGCACGTCCTACTAGTTGGGGCCCGCAACACTTGGAGCCAAAGTAAGTATCGGAATATATGTTTTAGTACCAAATGAGTCGAATGTCCACAGCGGAATTCTCATCCTCATCTTCATTCTCGAGATATGAGCTCCAGAGAGTCCAGTTTGAGCGCATGCAGGGCTATTTTGACATTTGAGCCTGACCATCCTCGTGGCATATCAATTCTGAACAATTTTCGTGTATGAAGTCGCGCAATATGGTGAGTGTGCGAGCCAGTATAAAAAGTGACCATGAGACACGGTGATTTGGCGCGCACCACATGCACACCAAATTAGGCAGAATTGCCTGTACCCACCGCTCAGCATGGGCACTATTGCTGAATTGCTGAACAAGAATAATGATCAATCAGTATATACGGTCAACCGGCTGGGAGATCAGGGGTTCAGCCTCCCGGCTGCACACTGTGGGGTCATGACCAAGTTCAGTGCTGTCCTGCCAAGATGAAGTGGCAAAGTGTGAAGGTGACATGAATAATGGCTCATAACTTAATGTATAAAGATCTACAGACCAGGGTCAAGTGGATACTCATCCTCACAGCTCTCTTCACTGTCACCTCATTATCATCCACACTGCTTGTAGAATGGTTCTTAAACTCTATGGAGGCCCAATCTCCACATACACCAAGCACATTTCCGTTCAAATTCATCGCCATTGATTTTAGCATGGGCGAGCACAAGCCCCTGACTTCGGTTCCATTCATCGTGTGTTCTAACCTCTTGATTCTGTTTCCCACCTCAAACTAAGTTCTCCCTGTACAGGATGGCTATGGCTTCATCCTCTACGAGAGCTGAGCTATTGGGCACTACATCGCCACCAAGTACGTGAACCAAGGTCCCGCCCTGACCCCCCTGGGAGACCTCAAGGCTGATGCACTGTTCAAACAAGCAGTGGTCTCCGAGCAAGTCAGCTTTGATGCTGTGGCCTATGTGCTCTCCTATGAGAAGTGGTTCAAGAAGTGTGTCACTCCTCATGAAGGTTGTGGTCAGTGTATTTAATATTGATGTGGAACACAGGATGATTGCCCAGGAGCCTGATGAGGCTGTCGTAGTGGATCAATGCTTACGAGGTCATTCTTAGCAAGCAAGCAAGCATATGTCGCAGGAAATGTGCATCTCTTGTCTTCATATCCCCCTGGCCCTTGACTGCTCCAAATGCTGACTTATGTACTAGGAAGTGACCCTGGCAGATCTCTTCCACCTCCCGTATGGGGCTAAAGTGAAGGAGATCTTCCCTGGGCTGTTTTCTAGCAGGCCTCACGTCGCCAAGTGAGTCGAGTTACAATATCTTCCATTGTGCTGTGCTGAATATCCGTGCAGATGGTTTGAAAGTCTCGAGGGCAGGCCGTCCTGGCAAGCAGTCAAAGACAGGATCACATCCTGGACCTAATGATTTCTACATTAGCAGTATTTTGTTTAACCAAGTTCAAATGAAATTCTACACCATATGCAAACTGACCGGGGCAGAGAATCAGAATGATTGCAACCAATGAGTGTAGTATAATGTAATGTTCTTCTGCCAGATGTCAACAGGTATCATGTACATTTAGGGTTATACCTACTTCTCATCAAAAATTCCCAACCCTTTTACCTTCATTATCATCATCATCACAATCTGGTGGTGGGACTATCAGAGTCCCTGAGCTAGGTATTTTCGATCAGGTGGGCCAAGTCCTCAACTTGTGATATCTCAGTGAGTATATTAAAACGAACAAAAATACAAAACAAGTGACAGACAAGATACATTGGTATTGAGTGAGCTGCAAACAGGCTGGAGATAGTATGTGAGGGAACTTGAAAGAGCTGGATGAGGAGAATGTGCATAAGTATCCTGCATGGTAAGGCTCCAACCATTTAAATTATTTACCGTTTTAAACTGTTTATACCGTTTACGTTTACCATTTATTTACGCTGGAGGGTCAGTAAACTGTTGTAAACGTAAATAAACGGTAAATAATTAGTTTCTGAAGAACAGGCAAAATCAAGGCAAGACACATAATTGAGGCTTGATTTTGGTGTTTGTGATTGCTATGACTCGGCAAGATAGCACAGTATTTTGTCCCACACTTGGTTAAGCTCATGAGACGTCCTGTTCCGATCACAAGACAGCACACTCTCCTGCTCACATTGTCATGTGTTCTATGTCTCACTGCTACCACCACCAGATCTTACCTGCATTGCCCTTCCACACTTGCTCCAACCCCAATCATCTCCATTAAATCAGCTTCGAGCTAGTCCAGATGAGCGGTCTGCCCATTACAGATTGATCGCAGATATGACAGCTAACTTAAACTTCGAGATAGGCCGTGCACACCTGACATGCTTCAGTGAGGCTCTTACAACAGGGCCTTCACAATATGTCAATGTACCTTGTCGGAAGTGCAACAATGCTTGCAACGGCACATGCTCCCCCAGCACATCAGAAAAATCCCAAATGTGCTTTTAGTTGCTTATGACAAAATAAGTGGAAATAAGCGTTCAAGTACGTGAATCTACTTATAAATTAACTTTTGGTCGACTTTGAAGTGGCTTTTGCGACATAACTCATCAGAATTCAGATGATTTCGTAATTTTTGCGCTTCTCAAGCCGTTTCCAAGGCACAAATAATCACGTTTAAGTAAGTTTAAGTTCATTTTCAAGTAGATTCACGTACTTGAATGCTTATTTCCGCTTATTTCGTCATAAGCAACTAAAAGCGGATCAAAAGCATATTTGGGATTTTCCTGATGCACGGTTACCAGGGCTAGGATCAGGTGAGCTCTGCATCATGATCCTTTTTTCCACCCTCCTTGTCCTTCTCTCCCTATTTTGTGCTTGTGTTTTTACCTTTGTTTGCCCTCTCCTTTCTTGCACTCCATCTCTTTCCCACACACCATACTACTACCACATTATGTGCTAACCAGGTCTTTTTCAGGTTCGCCACTTGCGCGCCACCCAGTGTGTCAATTTCAGTGTGTTCCTGCCATTGCGCGTAGACTTGTGCTCCCCCGCATGACATACAAACTTTGGGCCTTGCACATATTCACGTCTTGTCGCACATTCACAGACATGTGCCGGGACAGGGCTAGATGGACAGTAGAATAAAGTATTGTGGTATATGTATAGTATAATAATGGAATAACATAATGAACCCGCTACTGCATATAGTTACCTCTACTATTGTCTGGCTTTTCAATTATAATAGGGTTGTTCACAGTAGGATTATTTCGAGCATTTGCGAGTCCATTCACTCACCAATTATCACTCAAATCCGCTCAATGAAGAATTTAATGACAAGAATAATGCCCAACTGTGAAACCACCCCCTTTTAAAATTTGCGTGAATGAACTCAGAATTGCCCTCAAACGGCCCTCATAGACCTCGTCACACTGTCGGCAAGGGTCTTTATTTCAAACTCAGCTTTGCCACCGGCTGTGGCTGACTATCACATCGACCCGCACACACCTCCTTGATCATCGGGACATATTTATCTGCTACAGTGTTTGATATGCTATGATTATATGCTTATTGGCGGTAGACTTAGTGCGCGTGTTGCCAGCAGGGAAGGCAGACGGGCGGAGTGGCTGAACAGTGGTGGCTCGGAAATTCAGACTCCGACACGTCAGAATGGCGCGGCAGAATGTGAATTGAGTTGAGGAGGGGTACACCCCAATTATTTTAAACTATTTATGTGGTTAATTATTACTACATTTCTGGTTAATTGAGATTGGAAATGAATAGTCAATCGTCGCATAAGGAAGGTTTAATTTCTACTGTGAACAACCCTAATTACTGTTTACCATAACCATTTACCGTTTATAAACGGTTTACAACTAATTATGTACTGTTTCCGTTTAATTACAGATTTCCTGCAAATGAAAACTAAATGGTTGGAGCCTTATCTCTCTTCACTGCCGTCTTATTATCATCTGCACCGTGTTTGACATGGCTCTCAAACTATATGGAAGTCCATACTCTACCTCCACTAAGTGTGTCGCTATTGTGGCCCTACTATGGGAGAAAAATGTCCCGTTCGAGTTTATTGCCATCAACCTCATCAAAGGCGAGCACAAAGTCCCCACCTTCGTGGCCAGGCAGCCCTTTTGGCAGGTCCCATTCATTATGCATGTTTAAATTCTCTTGAGCTCTTCAATTTCAAAGCTGATTTATGGCCATATGTAATGATGAGTGCTTCATTCTCTACGAAAGCCGGGGCACCGGGCACTACATTGCTTCCAAGTACGCCAGCCAGGGCCCTTCCCTGATCCCCACGAGCGACCTCAAGACGGCTGCGTTGTTTGAACAGGCAGTGCTTTCCTGTTATGGAACGGGGAATTATGTGAAAATCCCATCGTAGTGTTTGATTGTGATCTCGTTAGCGATGGGGAATAATATTGGTGTATCTGTTGGATACACGATCAAGTAGACTACAGCTAAGTTGGAAACAATAGGTATAGGTTTTGATTCTAGACCTATGATGTTTCTGTTTGTACATCACCGAAACAAACAAGTGGCGCTGCCTGAATAGGTAGGTGGCCCGGCCCAGTTATTGCAATGCTGTTGGGTCATGGACAGCTCAACCATCGTCTATTTCATCTTGCCGGGATGTATAGACGGTTTGTGCCCATAATCTGTGGGATTCAAGGGGTTCAAGTTGCAATGTGGTGCAGCTTGAGGGCTGCAAGCTGCTGTAGGCGAGACTGAGAGGGTTCTATCAAACAGTTATCGGTCACTCCATTTGGAAGTGCCACTTGTTTGTTCCGGCAATGTACAAACAGAAACATCATAGGTCTAGAATTGAAACCTGTACCTATTGTTTCCAACTTAGCTGCAATCTTATATCTCATGTCACGCAAACAGCTAATATAGATCAATTAAGATCTAATGGGATCACAAAGCTATCGAGAGTGTGAATCCTCTAGCGATAGATTGTGATTGAGTTCGAAGTCATATAGAGTGTATCAATATAACGGGCTTCGGACTACTGAGAGAATAGCTGGTTCACACAAAGTGGGATGGTAAAGGTAAGTTGTGTTTTGATTGAACTTCGAGTCTGCTATTTATACAGTTTGGATCCAGTCCGGGGAAGTTTCAGGAACAGTAAGGAATAGGTAGATCTCTCAGTAAAGTATGTAGGTGAACTATGTAGAAGGTTCTATCTGCTTCACGCATCACATCGTGTATTCTGCAGTGTGTATGCAGTGAAGTCACATGATGTGTGGTGTCTTTTATGTAGGCGGTGTGAATAGTCTGACTCATAGCTAGCTAAATACATAGTTAGCTATTTAGATATTATCTACATATCATGGTTCCTAACATTTCCGAGCTAGTGAACTTCGAGAGGGCCGCTAAAGTACTCAGCTAAGAGAAATGGTTCAAGATTCAAGAGGTTTGTCACTCAGGCTCATAGGGAAAAGTGGTCTCAGTGTACTCACTGTTAATCTGGAGGCCAGTACGATAGGCCAGGAGGCGGATGAAGCGGTCGTGGTGGAAAACAAGGCACTTGATGTCTACAAGATCATTCTCAGCAAACAACCATATGTTGCAGGAAATGTATGTATCCTGTCTCTATTTCTTCTCACTCCCCAACCACTCCCAAATTTTGACCTCAGTACTAGGCACTGACACCGGCAGATCTGTTTCACCTCTCGTGCAGAGCTGGGGTGGGAGGGGATCTTCTTCAAACTGTTTTCTAGCAAATATAATTGGGATGCTATAACAACATTGTTGGCCACACATTCAACTTAAAACCCCTGTACAAGCACATTCAATGAAGCTACTTTTATAATGGGAAGTTGAGTCTGTTGCAATGATGCCTGTGATTAGGTGCAGGAAGGATGGTGGTGGTGAGGTTCGGTTTATTTTTCCGACACCTTGCCGGTACAAGGAAGGGTGCCGGTATTCTGTGGTGCATTCTGAACCTCCATATTAAATTGTTTTGCAAAATAAAACAAATTGTGCAGTAGTCTACAAAGTACAGGCATACATCTAGCCTCAGCTATATGGGCATACTGTGTTCCTGAAATTCCCAGATCTGGCTGAATCCTTTTGGCCGTCAGATGTACTATCTGAAGCATGTTGTATGTCCACTCCTCGTCATGAGAATGCTGCTCAATATTATGTAATGTGTCCAATATATTCTGTCATTGTCGTACATGTGCATGCATCGCTTGTGTGCTAGGAGCATGACCCACCAAATGAAACTTGGCAACATCTTACAGCTATTTCAGAAAACCTTGACACTGTGGGTTTTTTTTTTTTTGGTGTGGCGGCAGGCACCAGAGATCCGAAGAGGCACAGAGCCAGCTAGAGCCGCAGATCAGGACCCATTACGTACATAATTAGCTCAAGCCTCCTCGTTTCTCCTCCTCCAAGTACTCACTTTCCCTATCCCACCTTGGCACTTGTTGCGATCTAATTGACCTAACTGCTGCCTTTTTCTGCTCAATCTATTTACTATGTCTGAATATAATAACCCTTCCCCTCCCTATGAATTTCTGCTCGCATACCCGGCTGGGCTACCTTCCCACGCTCAAGCCGGTCCAACCAGCAGCAAAATGGATATCGAAACATTCAAGGAGTTATTAATATCAGACCCCGCAAAAGGTTTGGCAGTGGAATGACAGTACCATGATCATAAAGATTGTTTCGCCACTTGTGTATACTGCTCTTGGAAATGCCCAAAGTCTCGCAGATGGCTCATCTGCGATATAGCCATTAGACCTGGCCTATAGAGAACGGTCTTTGATGTCTTTGCTGTGTGCCGAAATACCATGGATGAGGGATGTATCTGATCTCGCAGCAGCACACCAGTACAACTTGAACTACTACGCCGGAAAAGGTAATTACATCCGAAGTGTGCTGTCCCGAGGTCTGGAATTCCGTCGGAGAAGAGCCCGAGCTAAATGGATCCCGATCTGTGGCTCTCCGGATCTCGGGTGCCTGCCGCCACCCAAAAAAAAAAAAAATGCATATGTAGTGTCAAGGTTTTCTGAAACAGCTGTAACACATGTATCATTTAATTTCCTCGTTTCACTACTGTAGTGAGTGAAGTGACAACATTAATGAAATGAACGTACATGACAGGTGTTCTCCTTCACATGCTTCTGGAGCGAGCCTTCCAGGTCCATCTGCCGATCTCAATTCCCGGGAAGCGAAGAATAGGCCGGATCGGCAATAATCAGTGTTCAACTCCGAACGTACGCGAATATATGGGGCAGCGCATTTGACATCGTTCCTGTAGACTAAAAGCGCATACCTCACCCTGCTGTCCCCACTTGGTCTTCACGTGGATCAGAACGGAACGCCACATCAACGGACTTATGATGTGATCTACCGCTCTTCATATTCGCCGGCTAACTCGACGTGCCCTGATCCTTTAATGTGCAATCCTCGAAGTCGGCTTGCACCTTGCTGTATATTTGCACCTATCTATAGCTAGTCGTCGCGTTTGAAGCTCCACATTCTCTAAAATCACATACTCCGAGATCATCCTCTGCAGGCTTTACACATCTAACACCCATGATGCCTCTATTGTCATTGATAATCTACCTGCTCGTAATCGCGCTCAGCGGTGTCGCTGCGCGCGCTGTGGATGTCAACATCACGTCACTTCCCACATCCAATATCTCCTCATTGATGCTTTCCAATTCTTCAAACGCTACCGCCTCATCGCAGAGGTGCACCGATATAGATACCTGCCGAACAAAGAATCAAATCGTCGTGAGCTGTCTCGTGACAATCATTGCTTGTGTATGGTTCGCAGTTCACCGGAACGTTCCCGCCCCCAGGCCCAAGCCATCCCAACATCCAAGAGTCATCGTCAGAGCCGCGCGGCACGCCTGGTCTGTCGTTCTCGAGCAGAGGGAAGCCGCCATCGTGTTTGTTGTAGCCTTACTCGCGCCCGAGTGGATTTTGGCTTGGGCCGTGCGCCAGGCAATCTGGGCTCGGAAGTTGGTCAAGAAGCTTGAGGAAGCTAGGGAAGCGGCAGTGAAGGATCAAGAGGAGCGATGTTCTAATATTCTCGACTTGGAGAAGGATGAAGGATACATTGTGCCGGGTGCGGATGGCCATTTGAGCATCGGCAGATCTGCGGGAGCCCACACGGAGTTTGAGGAGAGTGGTCTCATTAAGCGTCGATCAAATTCATCTGCCGACCATGCAATGTGCGCGCGATGCAAAGGAAACAGTAGTCAATGTCATCGCGTCGCTACAGAACATCAGGTAGCCAAGCGAAACGAGTGTGCGTCTATCTCGGCATTCACAGATCGTCTTCTCCTCCCTGACATTGAACATAGGCTGGACGTGGTCGCACGGATTCCTCATTTCCATGGGCGGATTCCACATTTACAACACAGAGGGGCCGCTATACCCTCTATCTCCCGTGGCCATCATTGAGCTTGTGTGACGCGGCCACCTTGTCCCACCCACAACGGACGAGATTTCAGATAAGAGCAAAGGCAATGCCCTGTCCAAAGGCGTCGCTATGGCCCAGACGCTGTGGTTCGTGGTGCAGTGTATCGCACAATGCGCCGAGCACCTTCCCGTGACGAGCCTGGAGGTCATGACACTGGCGTACACGGTGATGCCCGTCGCTATGTACATCGCTTGGTGGGAGAAGCCTCTCAATGTCGGCTGTGCAGTTCGTGTGCCAGAAGAGGAGATCGAGGGAGAGAAAACAGAGGAGTGCAATTCAATTTGGCACAGGACCACCGGGTACGTCCTTGGTGCTCAGGACCAATTTGTGGACTTGCGCCAATGCACGCGGGTCCCAACATTTTGGGCCGGGAAGGCCGATAAGGTTGCCTTCTTCATCGCCGACGTCACTGCGATTTTTGTGGCGATGGTGTTTGGGGCGGTGCACTGCATCGCCTGGTACTCCGAGTTCCAATCACCCCTCGAAACACAGCTGTGGCGTTCTTCTGCCATTGCCATCACCACTTTTCCAGTCGCTCTCGTTGTTTCCTTTTTCCCGGCTGGTGTGATCGGCTACGCTTTCCATTCACAGCGGGTAACCTTGTTCCTAGTATATGGCATGTATACCCTCGTGGGCATCATCTATGTCGCCGCTCGCCTGATCCTCATCACCCTCTCATTTACATCACTCAGAGTGCTGCCTTTCGGTGCATACCAGACTGTACAGTGGACCACGTTTATACCTCACATTTGATCAGCCTTAGATAGCCTGTTAAAAGATGATCCTATCTATTCGGATCTTGTCCTAGAAGACAACAAGATGATCGCTCGCTGGATCCCTGATGGTGATGGCACAGTTGCTATCCACCTGATCGGTTATATGGAACAGGAGCGTGTGGATGCAGACTTGGCTATGGGAGAAAAGCCTGTCTACTACATTGGGGAGAACGAATGGCCTGGGGATCTATTGGAAGCCGATCACCCAGAAGCAGCTGACCAGGCGTCAGCTGGTGCTCCCACCACGGAGTACGATATCTTCGGAGGGTCATCCCCATTGTCCTCGATGTCACCAGACATCAAACAGGAAATCAGGGAAGTCAGCTGGCACCCCACGACACCTGACCCTAACGACCTGACTCCATATGCATCATCGGAGCCGGAGCTCCAGTATCCTGAGACGGATGAGGAAGTAGATCAGCTTGATCATGCTTCCGATAATGTAGAGGAAGCAGTGTGGAACAAAGAGAGACAAGCCCAAGGAAGGGCTATGCGTGCTATGAGTGCCGCATGGGAAGATAAGGATAACACATGGTTGTAGATAGTAAACACATGACCATTATCTTATCTTGTATAAATAGTATGTACGCTGTACTTACAGAATTATCAGTTCTTACACCTCCCAAACTGCCTAAGTTCCTCTAACCCTTCAAAATAGCCTTCCATTGTCTTCCGCTGCAACGTGTACTTATTTGATAATGCAGAATGTGGAATGAGACTCAAATGAAACAAATCACTTCCAAGCATCTGGCTTGTGATTTGGGTTTCGCATCGTGTCCCCGAACTCGACAGACTCATGGAGCAAAGTCAACCACTGTTGCGAAAAATGTTGTGGATGTTGATCGGTCCGGGAATCGGTCCGGGCGTCCGCAACTGTTCGCTGTCAGTGCCAATGATCAGGTTCCTCGAAGAACATTCACTCTCATCATTGTACATTGATTGTACATGTACAATAACCTCAGCTCACTAAAAGTTATGCTTCAAGCTGGATTCCCTATCTTCTTCAACGACTCGTACTGGACGCATCTCAACACCCCCACCTCTCCGCCCGCAACCTCCAGCGACCGTCCAGATAACAGTCCTGACCGAACCAAAGAAGATTGGTGGCGGACAACATCAATCGATCCCAGCAGTGGTCTCGGATTCGGGTTTACATAAGAGAGGAGTCAGTGACGGGTTCGAAAAGAGCGTGGATTTGGGGATCGATCATCAGCTCCAGGCAACAGATGCCTGTCTTCGGGGAGCTCAAGGCTGACAATATTATGATGGCAGGGACGCCAATTTGGCCATGGCAATATTACCACGTTCCATTCCTCGTTCACGAGCTCGCTGCCCCGCCATCCGAAAAAGTCGTCCTGACTGCCGACAATGGGTGCGTTTTGGTCAACCCCTCTTGCGTGCTCGTCGTGTATTTCTACCTGTTTTTGTATGATCTTCCAAAGGCTTACGGAGGTCTCAGCGGATTCAAGACTGCGAAAATGCTACTGTGGCATCTTCCGAATCAAATGAACTTCCTCCCGCCCCGCCCCTACACATTGGGCATTCCATGAGCGTTTCTGGAACATCGACTGCCAGAGCGCTTGTTGTGCACAAGGTGTGCGACTACTTTATGTCTGTCCATGTATCTATCCTCTTTGCACGTCTAACCTCTTGCGCTGCTCGTAGGTCTTATAGTATCCCCTCAACCTCGCAGGGCCAGTATTGAAAGGGAGATCATACTTCACTCAGTCCATTCTGTGTCGCACAGAACGCGCTGCTTTGAAGTAGTATGCTGGGAATCTGCCGGTTGGATAGGGTAGCTGTGGGATAGGGGAGGTGGTATAAAATGTGCAGATGCAACGACGGGCGATCTCAGATCTTCGGTGCGTTCTTGATGCCACTCGATTCTGCTCATGCCTTTTACACCCGTTCGACTTCTGTTCCGTGTCTATGCTTCCTATTTCTCGTGTTTCCTTTCTCATGCCATCCCCCGCTCATCTAGCAGGTCATGATCCCTGCGCCGCCTCATCCCACCATATCCTTCCTTCTAAGTCTTACGTACTTCTCCCCTTACGCTTCTCTTAGTAAAAATGTGAACCTCGGCAATCCAAACATCCTCTATTTCTCTTGCCATCCCACCACCTGCCAGTCCTTTTATATCTGCGTGCGTCAAGCTGACTACGCCTCTGCAGTACCTCTGCCCCACAAGTGATTTTCGGCCCTCAAGGTGTTAATTGGTGATATGGTGTTCTCAATAATGGCGTGTATCGTCATAAATTAACCTTGAAATTGAAGCGTTCAACAGAGTTTAAATACGCACGGTGAATGGGACCTGCCTGAAGGGCTGCTTGGCCACAAAGTCGGGGGCAGTGTGCTCGCCTTTGATAAGGTCGATGGTAATGAACTCGAATGGGACGTGTTTCTCTTGTAGCACGATGGCGACACGCTTAGTGGCGGTAAAGTATGGGCTTCCATGTAGTTTGAGCGCCATGTTAAACACGGTGTGGATGCTAATAAGACGGCGGTGAAGAGAGATATGAAGACGAATTTTTACTGACTGGTCAGTAGCGGCCGTTTGGTCATTATGGCTTGTTCAGCGAGCTGGAAATCACTGATCAATTCACGTGAGACGTGTTTTATCGTTGGATTTCATTGTACTCGGCGTATCATAGAACCGTCCTGCGGTTTATACCTGTACCAGGCCCGAAACCGTTCTGCCGGCCCTTAATGTGGGCCAATACGGTAATATACCGTATACGGTACGGTGACTCTATGATGAGACTGTTGTTATAATTCATCAGACTGCTGTAACGGGCGAAATATATAATAGTGTCTAAAAGGCTTACCTTGTGCGAGGTGCCCAGGAAGCGATTCGCGAAGTATACCCCAGACAAAATATATGCGAAACGCAAAACACGAAACCAGAGTCGATGATATCTGCGAATGTTCCGCAGCCAGTGAATGATAAGAGCGCACCCGTTGGCAGGTAAGTCCCAGAATCAGACAGCCAGACTGGAGAAACAGGAGATCCCGATTCCCGAAGAACGCAGAGTGAAGGAAATAAGATACATATCGCGTGCATTTTTAGGGCTCTGTCAAGAACCAATACACGTTGATAAGTTGAGGGCATCGGGGCAAGATGCAGGTCCCAGGAGTCTCGGAGGATCTCGCGCCAAGAGATCTGTATCCGCGTCGGTAAGAACAGCGATGAGGTCGATACGCGGGAAGCGAGGCATACCTTGGAGGCGTGCAAGCAGAGCTGAAGCAGACTCTGCGACAGCCCGAAAGATATAATTGCGCGTCGTGCGCAACTCGTGACGCGCGGGCCATGGCATGTGCTGAGCGAGGTGAGGCAACGCAGATGTGGAGGGTGTCCCTGGCGGTTGGTGATCAACGTGTGATGGTTGAATGGACCAGGCAACAGGCAAGAGACAGGGCGCCCCTCCCAAAACGAACACCCCAACCGCGACATCTAAAAAGTCATTCGCATTACTCGTACACATACTAGCACCGACACCGACAGCAGCACCCTCACCCCGCCCTCCGCACAGTGCGAACCGAGCGCATGCTCATCTCCCCATCGTCTTCCTCTTCAGGTCCATCCACATTCACCAAATTCCTCCTTGCAAACAGCAAACTCGCCAGCGTGATCCCCCCTGCCGCCCCTCCACCCACACTGGGGGTTACCAATCCGTCATCGTCCGTCTCACGCAGGCGCACCATGCGGAACATGCGGTACGCGAGCGCGGAGAAGAGGTCGACGTAGATCATGCCGACGAACTCGGCGTAGGGCAGGCCGAGGAAGACGTGGGTGGCGGATGCCATTTGGAAGCCGATGGTTAAGCTGCGGCGAGGGGGAGGCGAGTCAGTTTGGGTGATGTGATGCGATACGGGGAAGACGAAGGGAAGGGAAGACACGACACCTCACGTACCCATAGTAAAGCAGCCCGGTCCTCGACAGCACCCTTGATATCCTGAACAAGCCCGCGCAATTGCATAGCTGCTTTACCCGCTCCCAGAAGGCGGTCCCCCCGGAGGTGAAGGTCGCATTCCCATAAACAAGCTTAGAGATGAAGACGCAGACGAGGGTGTCGTTGAGGAAGATGATGCCGTTGGGCCGTAGGGAGAGCGGAGACCACGTGTCGCAGTAGTTGATTGATGGGTAGTGGCCTGGGCGCGGTTGTGCATAAGCATCTAGTCGCAGTGGGAAGAGGGGAGGGGGCACTTACACGGGATAGCGGTGTTGTAGAACTGCGAGGCCGGACTGACGGCGATAACGAGGAGCAGCAAGCAGAACAGCGCCTGGATTTTCCGGGAGTGGGCGAATACAGCGCGGCGCGGAAGAAGAAGAGGCGCGAGCTTGAGGTGATTGCAGAAGCTCAGCTTGGCATACTCGATGGGTAGCACGGAAGAGGACACCGAGATCAGTGAGCAAGACACAGATGAGGCATCTGAGGGTGGGGAGGCTGGCGCGAACGAGGTCATGAGTATGGCGTGCCCATGCGTGTGATGTCTATGAGACTCACGGAGGAATGTAACCTTTGCGTACAAGGACAAGGACCTTGCTGGTCACGCTGAGCAGGCAGACGGGAGGACCACGATAGATGCATGGGCAGTTAGGATGACTTCTTCACGTGTGCCAGACGACGATCAAGCCCGGAACTGCGGCCGCTACAGTACATACCAAATAAACCAAACATTGACGCCACACTCAGAAAGTCGTGCCAAATCACCCCCGCTAACACCATATGGCAACGTGCATCAATTGCATCCTCTCTATCGACACTTCACTGAGTAGATTCTTCATTCAAATGTGATTTTGGGATGTTGCTTGGTACCTGAGCCGAATCGTGTCGAAATTGTGAATACAACGAGGCCTGAGACGATGTTCAATATTCATGACCCATTAGGCCGAAAGCTTTACGATGGCTCGGCCGCAGTCGGCGTACAACTGCAGGCCGGGCCAAGTTGATGATCTCTCTCTCAGAAGGAAGCGCAGCGAATCTTCCATGTCAATATTGTTGCGTAAAGGAGAACAAGTAGCCACCGGTGCGCCTGTACATGTGAGCTTCTGTTCTTGATATGGCTCACCTTGTCGGCCAGTCCAACATGAAGGCGCCGAATTGGTTCGGCGTTGTGACAGTTCGAACGGCCGCCGGCAGAGGCCGGGACATCTCCGAGCAGTGACGTCAATGCAGCTGTCACCCGCGGCCGAGTAACTCCGCCATCTGAAAAAGTCGTCCTGACTGCCTGACGATCGGTGTGTTTTCGTGAACTCCTCTTTCGTGCTTGTCGTATATTTCTATAGCTACCTGCTTCTGTACGATCGTCAAAAGGTTTACGGAGGTCGCACCGGACTCAAGACTGCGAAAGCGATAAAGGTCTGCTCTTCCTATCGTGTATGTGGCATCTTCCCCATTGAATGAACTTCCCCCCGCCCCACCCTACGCAGTGGGCATTCCATTAGCGTTTCTGGAACATCCACTGCCAGAGCACTTACTGTGTGCAAGGCATGCGATTACTTCCTGTATGTCTCTGCATCTTCCTCTTCGCACGTCTGACATTCTGCGCTTCCCGTAGTTCTTATAGTATCCCTCGACCTCGCAGGGCCGCCTTCGGGACAAGTCCAATACTAAATGACAGGAGGTCATACTTCATTTAGCCCGTTCTGTGTCGCACGGAACGGGCTGCTTTGAAGTACTATGTTTGCACTCCGCCGGTTGGATAGGGTAGCCGGTGTATAGTGTGCAACGCTGGACGATCTTAGATCTTCGGTGCATTCTCGATGCTGCTCGATTCAGCCCTAGACCCTGTTCTCTACGTGCGATATATTTATTCCTACTTCAGAGCTCTATGCTCTTATCTTGGACCTCCGGGCTTCTCGTGTTCCGTGTCTACGCTCCCTGTTTCTCATGTTTGCATGCTCATGCCCATCCCCGTCTTATATAACAGGCCATCATCCCTGCGGCATCGCATCCTATCGTTTCTTTCCGTCTTCCATTTGGCTTGTGTACTAATATTCCAAGTAAAAATGCGAACCTCGGCAAGCCACAGCTGCCACACGTCCTCTACTGCTTCTCTTGCCTTCCCACCACCTGCCAGGCCTTTTCTATCTGTGCGTCGGCAGTGCCTCTGCCCCATGAGATAGTTTCGGCCCACAAGGTGTCAGCATCCATCGGCGATATGCTGTTCTTAATTATATCCAGTCTCCGGCGTGTTCGGCTCAAACAAATCTCCAAAAAAGCCTGTAGCCGCTGACACAGAAATTGTCCTTTGCGCCTGCTCGTCTGGACGCCTACATGTTCGTGTTGTAGTGGTACTCCTGATATGACCCAGATTCCAGAGAGCTCAGGAGACGAGCCTGTCTTCAAATTTACTCTCCTAGAACAGATAATCATGCCTCTTGTGTCCTCCTCATGCGTCAAAGGACGCACTCGTGCATTTTCCCGGGTTCGCGGAGATGGGAATCATGTTTAAAGGTCGAGCTAAAAATGAAGCATCACATTCGCCTGGATATCCAAGTCCTATGTCAGTAACAGTGACCAACGTCTAATTTGCGAGCGTCCAGCATCACGCTGCCATCAACTCGAGCTCATCCCCATCATTTATCACTAGCCGCCTCTCAGCAGCGGGAGCGGAAGGTGAAAAAAAGTGAGCTCTTATTCACGTTGCGTGTGTAGGATCTCCTTGATTACAATGTGCGATTCCGAACAATGATGAACGGAGAGTGTTATTGGGCACACAGTACAAGATGTGGGTTAGAGCATCAGAGATCAAGATAAGAGATCAAGATATGGATCACAGTCGAGTTCGGGAACGCAGTGATTTGTTCATTTCGGTCTCATTCCGCATTAATAAATAAGTATTTACATGTTGCAGCGGAAGACAATGGAAGGCTATGTAAGGTTAATCAAATGTGAGGTATAAACGTGGTCCATTGCACAGTTTGGTATGCACCGAAAGGCAGTGCTCTGAGCGATGTAAAAGAGAGCGTGATGAGGGTCAAGCGAGCGGCGACATAGATGATAGCCACGAGGGTGTACATGAAGTATAACGAGAATTTGATTACTGCGTCTGAACCGCAGGAAACTATCATCAGCAAAGAAACCGGGATAAGGGCAGCAATGAGAGCAACTGGAAAGGCGGTGATGGCAATGGCTGAAGAACGCCACAGCTGCCGTTCAAGGGGTGATTGGAACTCGGAGTACCAGGCGATGCAGTGCACTGCCCCAAACATCATCGCCACCAAAAACGCAATGACGTCGGCGATCCAGAAGGCACCATTATCGGCTTTCCCAGCCCAAAATGTCGGGACTCGTGTGCATTGGCGCAAGTCCACATGTTCGTCCTGATTTCCAACAACATACTCGGCGATCCGCTCCAAAATAGAGTCATACGTCTTTGCTTGCTCTCTCTCGATCTCCTCTTGCGACACGCGAACTGCACAGCTGACATTGAGTGGCTTCGCCCACCAAGCGATGTACATAGCGACGGTCATGACCGTGTATGCCAGTGTCAACACCTCCAAGCTCGTCACGGGAAGGTGGTCGGCGTGTCGTGAGATACACTGCACCACGAACCATAACGTCTGAGCCATAGCGATGCCTTTGGACAGGGCGTCGCCTTTACTCTTGTCTGAAATCTCGTCCGCTGTGGGTGGGACAAGGTGCCCACGTCGCACAAGCTCAACGATGTCCGCGGCAGATAGTGGATATAGTGGCCCATCTTTGTTGTAACACTGGAATCCGCCCATGCCGATGAAGAAACCGTGCGACCACGTCCAACCTGCGTCAAATGTCAGCAAGCAAAATATGGTCTGTCAAAACTGAAATAGACGCACTCTCATCTCCCTTTGCTGCCCGCCTTTCGGAAGCGACCCGATCACATGCATTGCCACGCCCTTCGCATCTGTCGCAGTTCGAGTAACTGGTGGATGGGCCCTTATATCGGCGCTTGAGGAGCTGGCTTTTCTCAAAGTCCGTGTGCGCTCCAACTGATCCGTCGATGCTCGAATGGCCATCCATACTCACTCCAATGTATCCTTCATCCTTCTCTAAGCTGAGAATTTTCGAACGTTCCTTTTGCTCTACTGCTGCCGCCAATCTAGCTTCCTCGAGTGTCCTGACCAACTTCCAAGCCACGATTGCCTGGCGCACGGCCCAGGCCAGGATCCACTCGGGCGCGAGTAAGGTTACAACAAACACGATGGCGGCTTCCCTCTGGCCGAGGATAAGCGACCAGGCGCGCTGCACTGCTCTGACGATGAATTTGGGATGTTGGGATGGCCTCGGCCTCGGCGCGGGAACGTTCCGGTGAACTGCGAACCATACACAAGCTAGGATCGTCATGAGACAGCTCACGACGATCTGATTCTTTGTTCGGCAGGTATCTATATCGGTGCACCTCTGCGGTGAGGTGGTGGTGTTTGAAGAGTTGGAAAGCATCAATGAGGAGATATTGGATGCAGGAAGGGGGGTGATGTTGGCATCCACAGCGCGCGCAGCGACGCAGCTGAGCGCAATTACGAGCAGGTAGATAGTCGAAGACAATAGAGGCATCATAGGTATTGGATGTATAAAGCGAGGATGATCTCGGAGTATGTGATTTCAGAGAATGTGGAGCTTCAAACACGACGACTGGCGATATATGTAGGTGTAATCGTACAGTAAGGTGCGAGGATTGAGCTCGCCGGCGAATGTGAACAGCGGTGATCACAGCATAGGTCTGCCAATGTGGTATTCCGCTCTGATCCACGTGGGGACAGCAAGGTGCACTAGATATGCATTTTGAATCTGCAGGGAACGCTGCCAAATGCACTGCCCCGCAACTGCCCCGAGTTGAACACTGATTATTGCCGATCCGGTTTATTCTTCGCTTTCCGGGAATTAAGTGATGTCTCTTCAGACAACATTTTAGATCGGCAGATGAAGCAGCACGTGAAGGAGAAAGTTTGTCAGGTGCGTTCATTTCATTAATATTGGGACTTCACTCACTACTAGCATGGTACCGCTTTTTGGCGGCTGACCGCTTTTTGGTTTCTGTTCTGCATGCTCAGTCCCTCCCTCATTCACTTCGAGTTTATTTGTGAATGTTATATAAGTGTATACGGAAGATTCTATCTACCCAGAATTTTTTCAAAGCTGAGAGCAACCCGGGGTAATACAACATGAATTTGGTGACATAACACTATTCTCAACTGATTTTGCATCGGATACTTGTGCAGTGCCGCGATACAGGTAAGTGAAACCTGGGGCACATATCTAAGATATCCTTTGAGTATTTGGTGATGATCCGGGCGTGTTTAGGATCTTTTGTGCTGCGAAGGAGAGGAAGTGAGTGGCAGGACCACTTTTTGGCGAAAATGTGGCAGGGTGTGAATTCAACGTCCAGCCGGCCGTTTGTCTTGAATTAAAAATGTAGATTTATGTAAACAGTGAAAGAAATGAGAACCCGCGAATGACCGAGGCAATAGGATGGCGCGTAGAGCCATGTGAAATCGATGAAGTGAAATCCGCCAAAAGGTGGTACCATGATAGTAGTGAGACGAGGAGATTAAATGATACATGTGTTGAGCCGTTGTCGTGTTCCCAGCGCACAAGCTGGCACGCATATGCCAACATAGTGATATGCGAGATCAGGACAAAATCGACTGGACCAGGCCGGTTAGGTTGACCTGCATACAAGCGACGCGTGTTTGCGGTTATGGAAAAGTCGATCAGACGCAGGCCACTGTTGAGCCAGGGATGAGCTCGACTATCGCTCATGATACATGAAGAGACACGTACATGCAGCAAGCATCAGATACATCCGACGGTGAAAAGGATTTAGTGAGATCTGGAGATTTCAGGAATGCGCACGATGACTGGGGCCTGTCCAAAGTGCTCGCCTTTGATGAATTCGACGGCAATAAACTCGAATGGGATGTTTTTCTCCTGTAGAACGATGGCGACACACTTGGTGGAGGTGACAAATGGGCTTCCATATAGTTTGAGAGCCATGTCAAACACGGTGTGGATGATAATAAGACGACGGTGAAGAGAGATGTGGAGATAGATTCTCACGCACTTGTCCGTAACACTTTAACTGTAGAGGAAATATAAGCGAAACGCAAAACCAGAATTCATGATATCTGCGGATGTTCCGCCGCCAGTGTATGGACAGAGCGCACCCATTGGCAAGTAAGTCCCGGAATCAGAAATCCAGGCTGGAGAAACAGGAGATCATGATTCCCGAAGAACGCAGAGTGAAGAAATAAGACACATATCGCACGCATCCGCAGGGCTCTGTCAGGAGCCAATACGCGTTGATAACTTGAACGCATCGGGGCAAGATGCAGGTCCCGGGAGACCCAGAGTATCTCGTGCCAAACGGTCTGGATCTGCGCCGGAAAGAACAGCAATGGTGCTGGTAAGCGGGAAGCGAGACATACCTTGGAAGCGGGCAAACAGAGTTGAAGCAGACTCTGCGACAGCCCAGCAGACTGGCTTTTGGTTCGTGCGCGACTCGTGATGCGCGCGGGCCTTGGCATGTGCTGAGCGAGGTGAGACAACGCAGATGAAGGGTGTCACTGGTGGTTGGTGATCAATGTGTGATGGTTGAAGGGACCAGGCAAGAGGCAAGAGGCAAGAGGCAAGAGACAGGGCGCTCCTCCCCAAACGAACACGCCAGCCGCGACATCTAAAAAGTTATTTGCAATATTCGTACACACACTAGCACCGACACCGACAGCAGCACCCCACGGCTCACCCCGCCCTCCGCACAGTGCGAACCGGGCGCATCCCCATCTCCCCATCGTCAGCCTCCTCATACCCATCCTCCCCATCCCCATCATCCCCATAACTCCTCCGCGCAAACTGCACACTCGCGAGCGTCATCCCCCCTTCCGCCCCGCCCAGGGCGAGGGTGACCACGCCCATCCCGTCGTCGTCCGGCTCGCACAGGAGCACCATGCGGAAGACGCGGCACGCGAGCGCGGAGGAGAGGCCGACGTAGATCATGCCGACGAACTCGGCGTAGGGCAGGCCGAGGAAGACGTGCGTGGTGAACGCTATTTGGAAGCCGATGATTAAGCTGCGGGGGGGGAGGCGGGTCAGTTTAGATGATGTGATGTGATACGGGGAAGGCGATGGGAAGAGAAGAGAGGAAGGCGAGGGGAAGACACGACACGCACCGATAGTAAAGCAGCCCGCTCCTTAATAGCTGTTAGGAACCACGATATATGTATAATATATAAATAGCTATCTATGTATATAGCTAGCTACGAATCAGACTGTTCACACCGCCTGCATGAAAGAC